>JAPYZR010001509.1:0-23957 GCA_030522945.1 Trichopria nigra
AATTTTCATGGTCATATTCGTAATCAGCGCATCAAAATACATAAATATACGCTAGTGCCGTTAAAATCGGAGGTGGGACCTAATCGGAAGTATATCCACTAAATAAAAGTAAAAATGGTCGATTTGTGTATATTTTTATTTTACGCCCGCAAATCTAGGCGTAAAATGAGCATTTTTTGCACATTAATAATGTACATATGTATACACATGCACGTGCGTGCACGCACGTATTATCCAAATATGATTTTCTTTATTGTTCATATTATTTCATAACAAATTAATTATAAATTGTACTTACTTGGTTGAATATCACCCACTGAGTAATAGGATTCTCCGTAAAACTGTTCAAAAAGGGCAGCCAAGTCTTTGACAAGCCATCGGGTAAGAAATGCTTCAAATATAAGGACCTAAGCTATAATTTCAAGTGGTTATGTAAGGTACATTGTATATAGACAAGGACCACAATTAGTACGAGACGTTCGATGCTTCATTGAGTTCAGCCCTATATATATGTATCAAAATTTCCTCTGAGGCCTCGGAGTAAATGTCACTAGATCCGTTACGGCACTACATATGTATATGTAATGTATTTTAATTTTCGAATGATTTTTATGTTGTACATATATGTATTATGTGCTTATAAAGCAACGAATAGGTATGTATACTTAGTATAAGCGCCGCATATGCCGCCGCGCGAATAAAATTGTCCGGCGACTCGACAATTTGGTACGCCTTATGGCGTTTTTCAATTGGGACTTGCACTGGTGCAGTTTCCCATAAGAACCCATTTAAATTTTTGCACTGCGTGGTGCAAGTTTGCACTGATCAAGTGCACACTTTAACTTGCTTTAACTGTACTGATGAGAAAACTGCACGAGTGCATCTGACAGTGAAAAACACTATAGGACCAATTGTCGCGGCCGAAATTTAAATTTAAAACAAGGGGCTTCGCCCCTGCGGCCTTCGGCCGCTAACCCCACCAAGGGGCTCTGCCCCCCCTGGACCCCGGGCTCGCTTCGCTCGCGGACTGTAACGTCAGCTTAAAGTCTGCCATATATGTACATAATTACATATGTACATATTACGTCATAGCGCTGCAGCCTGCAGCTGTCATATATATGCGTTGTCCCGCACTGATATGGTCTTGCTCTCTCTATCTGGTGCTCGCGGCGGTGTGCCTTAATTTACTGTGAGTGTGACGTCCAATCGAGTTAAAAAGTTATATCGAGAATTTCGGCTCGAAACAGGGGCCGGCGGGGTGTATGCGGGGAAAAGGTATAATCTGGTATCGTCGTCATCATCGACGTGAACCAACTACGTGAACGTACGGAAAACGCTATAGTAAGTGAAGTTCGATTCTCCTTTTGTCCATAATTCGTCGCTCTGTCGGACTGGCTGAGACCTAAAGTTTACGATTATATGTACATAATTGAGACTAATTAAATTTATTTAACGTTTATTATTTTGCCTAGTCACGCGAGGGTCTCTTTATAGCGCATCGAACGATTCGGGAGCTATATACATACGACGTTTACGTCGCGGGTGTGGATTTGTACTCGCGTTTATACGATCAGTTTCTGTAACATGGACAGCAATAAGGACGAAGCGGAACGATGTTTCGAAGTTGCACAGATACATCTGCAGCAAGGGAGACTCGACGATGCTGAGAAATTCTTTAAAAAGGCTCAGCGACTTTACCCGTCGAAGAAAGCGGAAGGTAATCAACAAATCTCCAAGTACACGTCAGTCTTTCCGCGACTCGGCTCAAAATTACGCCCTTGACATACAATAAAAAATATAAATTTTAAAATATTACAAATGTTGTAATTGAATTGGATTATTGATTATTTTAAAATAATTCAATTAAGTATTTACTAATAGCCTCTCTATGAGTCATATTAAAAGTAAGATATAATAATTAACAGTAAGATAACACCTGAGGTTTAATTTGATTTTTGATTTACTTATTTTATATATATATTTATTTCTTTTTATTCGATTTTTTATTCGTTTATCAAAAAGAACAATTGGCTAAAAAAAAGCTGTATAGATGCATTAAAATTGTAATTTTTCAGTAAAACAAACTACAGTAATATATATATATATATATATATATATATATATATATATAGAACTGACATCTGGGATACTTAAATATAAGTTACCTTATCAGTATTGGGCATTAGAATGTGGTTCTGTCATTCCCAATAATCATGTCATCCAGTAATGTCGCAAGCCATACATTCACTAATATATGTATATAAAACTTAAATTGTTACAAACACTATTTAAATATGAATAATTTAAAGATTTAAAAAAATGTCATAAGAATATAATATCCTGATGATGTGCAAGGTCTATAGATACTTTAAGCATTGTTCAAGCAGAATTGGTAACAGAAACTGCGTAATCTTAGTTAAGTTTTAGAGGATCTTTGACTCTCTATTAGTATTATGTTTCGAATCAAGGATAGGAGCAGCTAAACATCCTGCCAGTTACGTTACAAAAGCATTTCATTAATATATGAGTAACAGTAAATATCCTCAGACAGGAACATTCCAGAGTATGGTTTCATTTATATATAGTTAATGCAACACTTAAATAACGTTTTACGTACAAGAATGCTCTTGTTCCATTACAAATTAAATATTCTTTCGAGGACATTTACGGTTACTCGAATGTCAATGGAACGTTCTTGTAACGTTAGATGCAAAATATTTAGCGCTTTTTTTTTCCACTTTATTTATATGCATGAAGCTAATTGTCTAAATTGATTTGTAAATCTCATTCATTACATAGCCAAACCATCAAAAAATAAATTTTCCGCATTATCGGCAACTCCAAAAACCCCAGAGTAAAAAGTTTCAAATGTATGCAGCAGTTATTCAGCTGTAGGTTTTTTTAGGTTCAAGACCCAATAACTCATTGAATCTTTCTTAATATGGGCTTGTGGGGTCGCTGATTACGAATGTGAAGTCAGTTTTAAAAAAACTCCAAATGGCCAATCCAATATGGCGGACACTTGTTTTGTACGTGAAACTACTTACTCGAATGTGCTTGGAGTTATGGCTGATAATGCTGGATAACGTTAATTAAATAAATTCGTAATCAGCAACTCCAAAAAACCCCGAGTAACAAGTTTCACAAATCTGATGATGAATTAAAACAAAAAGAAAATAAGTATAATTTTGATTTTTGTAAAACTGATTTCAAGTTCATTCCAGAAACCTATATATCTTTATGATCTTTTTAGAAAGTGTTTGCAGCAAAGGTTTACGTTCATTATTTATCTACGGGCTTTTGTAAGGTTATATCAAAATCCAGATGTAACGGGGTTGAATGGGCCTCGTATTTGGATTCAGCAACCCCAAAAACATTATACATGATCAGAAATTTTTTTTTTAATGTTTAAATGTTCGATCGATTGTCTATATTACGTATTGCATATATTTATTTAGAGAATATACATAATAAACAGAATGCATAATAATAGGTAAATACCAATAAATATGCTCCAAAATGATAATTAAATTAAATAATTGAATATTTAACTTTAAAATGAAAAAATTGAATTTCACTAAATTTCTATTACAAAAATGGTCATTGTGTTTTATTTTATTTTCAGCTTTGCTAAATAGAGTATTGCACATGAAACAAAGTCAAAAGTCGGAGCCTGAACCAGAAGTAAGAAGACGTCAAAATGTGCCAAAGAGCGGAAGCCCTCCACGTACAAGTTCTGCAGACTATTCAAAAGAACAATCAGATTATGTAATCAGGTATGTATCAGATAAAACTACTGAAAAGCAAAGTGTATATTTTAAAACATAATTTGTAATTGTGTTATCCATAACATGATTTTTTCTTTTTCTCAGAATACAGAAATGTAAAGACTACTACGAAATCTTAGGTGTTAATAAAGATGCAACAGATAGTGATATTAAAAAAGCCTATAAAAAGCTCGCTCTTCAATTACATCCTGATAAGAATAAAGCACCAGGTGCATCAGAGGCATTTAAAGGTATATATTTATTATTTATTGACTCATTCATTCAAGCAGGATATTTGAGCCAAGGGCATGTAGTAGAACAAAACATTATGAAAATGATAAAAAATAATCATAAATAATAAAATTTTAAATAATTTTGTCACAACAAAATTAAATTAAAGATTATGATTTACCTGTCATATTACGTTTTATATATATAGCTATCGGAAATGCAGTTGCCGTACTCACAGATGCTGAGAAAAGAAAACAGTATGACTTGTACGGTTCTGATGAAGATAGGGTACAGAGTTCGAGGCCAAATCAAAACCATTATAATTACACTCGTGGCTTTGAAGGTAAGATTTGTACTTACTTAATGACGTTGCTATAGTAAAATAAACCATCGGGACAAAAAATATAATTTCAAGTTCATATATTGCTCGTCACTTACAGCAAATATTTAATTTTATTTATTTATTTATTTATTTATTTACGGATCAATGGCACCTTAAAAGCGCCTTTTTACAAAAATATGTAAAATATAATAAACATCATGAGATAAGCACGTTGTAAATAACAAAATAATAAAGTATAATTTAACAACATAATTAACAAAAAAAAAAACAACAAATTTTCATTTGAAATTTATGCCTTTTATTTGTTTTGTGTAGCCGATATTACAGCAGAGGAATTATTCAACATGTTCTTTGGGGGAGCATTTCCACAACAAGAATTCTATGTGCGTCAAGGAGGTCGTAGGTGGATGAGGCAGAACGAAGCACAATCAAATTCTCATACTACGGTAAAATTTAAATTATATATGTCGAAATATTGAATATTTCTATAATATCAGGAATCTTCTATACTTATCGAGTTATCTCTATTTAATTGCAATTTTTAGCAACAACAAAGTGGATATGCTTCGTTCTTGCAAATGTTACCAGTTCTAATATTAATTGTCCTGACTATGATGAGCAGTTTTTTCATTTCTGATCCAGTGTACAGTTTGCGTCATAGTTCGTGAGTATATTTTCATTGTGCAAATTAATACATTTTTCGAAAAAGTGATATAATTCATAAATTTGGTTTTGCAGTAAATACTCAGTTGCCAGATCAACATCAGGTCTTAAAGTTCCATATTATGTAAAGGAGAATTTTCATACTGAGTACCAGGGTAGCCTTCGACGGTTGGAGCTCTCTGTTGAAGAAGAATATTTGAATTACTTAAGACAATTATGCTTCAAGGAGACAAATTACAGTTAGTACCTTTACAACTCAATAAGTTCTTTAAGCATTTTATATAAAAGCACTTATTTCGTTAATTTTGAAAAATTAAATATACTCCCATAATGCGTGCACTTGGCCGCAAATTGAAATCGTAAAAAATACCCGATACCCAAGAGTTGAAATAGATCCGCATCTCAAATGGGATATTCGAAACACACTTCACTACACCTAAACTTATTTACTTCGTCCATGTCTTTATGCGTCTCAGAAGCATTTTTTATTAAGCTCTATTGCATATGGTATATGAGATAATATTTCAATCAGTATGGAAATATAACATCCTCGTATGGGTCATCAATAACTCCGCTAGTAAAATTAAGCAGAAGAATATTAAAAATGATTTCTTTTAAAGATAGATGCTTTCCATCCGACAAACGGTACTACATAAATAAAGCTTTAAATGTAATATTAACGCAACAATACGCGACTGTGTTATACTACATTAGCCATAATTTACTAAATTATACATAGCCGAAGAGGGTTCAAAGGATACTTGTAAGGCATTAGCTCCTTTTAAACGAACCATAATTATAAAAGATCTCATAGATATCAGGCTCTGAGAATTTTTAATAACCTTCCTTTGCGCATAAGACAATCTTTATACACGTATTTTCCCTTTCGAACAATGCCATAAGCATTACCTAAATAGATAACTAGAAACAAAGCGTGATCCCGCTTAATTATAATTAATTATATTAATTACAATTATAGTTTGAAGTTTAGTATTGGTTTTAGTTTTAAGTGAGTACAGGGATTTTGGTGTACAATCCATATTTGCTCCCTACGGATTCACACCAATCGGTGCAGTATAAACTTGTAGTACTAATGTGCAAACCCACCAACTAAGATATCTACATAAACCGACGCTATCTGCCCCAATTCTCGCGCTTATGTATGTGTATGTACACAACAGTTCAAATATTTATCTGTTACAGGGGAAACAATGATGTGGAAAGCGAGAACTTTTGGAGATCAGGATCAATACCAGAGAGCCAGGAATATGGACATGCCTTCATGCAAGAGATTTAATGAATTGCACAGTGTATAGCATAATACTTTCTGAGATGGACATCTCCATTTGTTGTAACTTGTAGATAGGACGTGTATATTTAATTCGCGAATATACAATTTGCAATTTTGCAGCCAAAAGGATCTTAAGATCCGACATGAACGATTTACTGCATATGAATTGTGAAATTTGCAATGCAGAAACTAGTTCGATTGCCGAGTCTATCCGATGCTCGAGGGCAATGTGTTTTGTACAACCTGATTTTCTTTGCCCCAATTGTACATTAAATTAAACGAGTCGAATATCAAGGGAATTCAATGCCGAATTCCAATTGAATATCGCAGGTCGATTATTTCGTAACGTACTATATGCTACTGGGTCATTCCTCAAACAGAAAGTGGCATGTGATTATTTATTTCATTCTGAATATTTTCAAGTGTATCGTAGGGTTTCAAGTATTTAGAGACTTAAAAATAAAAAAAAAAAAATAAAAAAAAATTAAAAAAAACATGTATCTGTATCCACTGTGGTGGCTTTATTTGGCGTTGCATAACTGTATAAACATGAAGAAACTATTTAATGTTATTTGACGTTATACATTTACGGAAAAACTATATAAATGAATGAAATGTATCAAATACTCCTACTTTGTAGATATTGTTTGTGCCCTTTTTGCGTTTTAAATATAAACTAGGAGAAATCTTTGGTAACAGAGTTCAGTGGGAAAAAACATACAAGGCGGATATGAGCAAACAGGTTAGCGTTTATATATAGGTTTGCGTTTAGGAGTGACACTACTTTTAAACACGCATTTTTTAAAGGTTTTTTCAGACATTCTAACATTTAAAAAGGGTTAAAATGTTGACCAATTGTTAACTTGAGGACATTTGTGAGCAATTTCATTTTCAATCGCTACTTCACAAAAAAAATTTATATATATATTTGTAGCACAGTTTTTGATTTGTTATTATATGTAATACATTTATTTAAGGACTATTACATAAAGATGATAGCACCAGTCACCGAAAGAAAGTGTATTATAGAAATAAATCTTAATTGAAAATCTTGATGAACAATCCTGTTAATTTCTTTGCAATCCTATCGAAATTAAACGTACATTTTTGTTAACTCCTTTTTTATTTACGATCTGTCTGTGTTGACAATAAGTAAATCTTTTGCCTTATATTAACTAAATAACATGCAGGCATTTCACCCATTATATTTTATTAATCTTGAAATTTTGATAGTTGATTGTAATATAACTCTGCAGCTAGTTCGTTTGGATGGCTTTAATTAATCTTTCCTTGTATGTTTTGAATATCTATGTCGCGTTTTATTATTCTTTAACTGTTTTTAAGTTTAATCTTTTATCTTCTATTAATATCAGTTCGTTAGGGACAAACCGATGTTCAGTTACTATATCACTTATTTTATTTTGGTATCTTTCTACGATAAGTTTTTCCTTAATGTCTACCGACCATTCAACCAAGACTTTCTATATATATTATTAAATTATTCGTATTGCGGTCAAGAAATTAACATGCATGTGGATACTAATACAGTAGTAGTATGTATTAATCTTTCTATATGATCTCTATATTGGAGTTTGAAGCTATACATATACCCCTAGCTGAATACCATCGTTACAATTTTGTATATAAGAATCTTGTTTTCCGTTGACAGTTTTGATTTTTATCTTGATTTGCTATTCAAATCTTTGCCGCATAAATGATTATTATTATTTTATTAACATTATATTACTATATTATATTGATAAATATTTGTAATGCATATTCTTGGAAAACTAATCGCGTTCTCGATGATGATTATCCAGATGTTAATATGACAGCGAGTATAGTGTACGTGAAATTAAATCTAAAAAGGCGATTTTTAAAAACTGCGAATCCGCATTCTGTTAATAAATTGAAAAGTAAACGGAAATAGTACTTTTCAATACATATGTGCAGAAAATTTTACGCGCGCGTGTCGAACATTATTTTTTGATACTGTATGCGGAAAATTCTGTAAAATGAACGAGAGTGGGGAGGGAAATGGGGGTTCGGGGGGCAAAGCCCCCCGATTGCACAAATCTGTCGCCATAATGATTTAAAGCGTTTAAAGCTATTATTACTACTTTTTATCGTGAATTCCACCCCCCCCCCCCCCTTCATTTCGAAATGTACAAGAAATAATTAATAATGCATCAATGTTATTTTTTTAAATATTTTATTCAATATTTACGATAAATTTTCATATTTCGAAATTATATTATATATATATACAGACCGTTTAAATATTTGGGAAATGTATAAATATAAACAACACAAAACACGATATATATATATAATACATTTATGAAAATTTATTGATTTGTTGGTTGTTTATATAATGTATGTTCAGTGACCGCGATTGTAATGTATAGTCTGTAATAGATAAATTGATATTGTATACGATTTCCAGGTCTTTCACAGGAATTAGCCAAGCAAAAATTTTGCACATACGATATGCGTAAAATGAAAATTTTACGCACGCTCATGCGTAAAACGCTATTTTACGCACTATAAACGGTGCGCAAAATCGAATTTGCGTGTCGAAAAATAAAGTTATGCGGCAGTGCGTTATTTAAATTATATGATTTGTTTGAGAAGTAAATTTATGCAAATTTGTGACGCAGTAAAACATATCCAGAAATCTACTTATTATAAACCGATTTAAGACCAGAAATACATTTTAGCTTTATATAGTAGTATATATTAGAGGTAAACATTGACTTGATAAAAAAATGAGGATGATTTTTTTTTTTATGGTGAAATAGTTTTTGTAACTTTAAATTTCCAATTCCAAAGTCGTCCATAATTGTCCACCAACAATATTAAGATATACATAAAATCAAAGCGACATAATAATATGCGCAGTTATTTCAACTGGATATGAAAAGCCGACACAAGCGCGGGAACAAACAGCGCGCCCTACGCTACTGGAAAGTACAGCCAACCTAGCCGAAATTGTCCAGTTACTATACTTGACAAGACTCCGCCGTTTTGACGGAATATTTTTTTCAGTGTACTCGCGTCACGCGTGACAGATCAGGACAGTTCAGGGACCGTGAAAATTTACGATAATTTTTGTGTTTAAATTTAAAGAATATTAAAATATATTTTCAAAATGTCGTATATGTTGTCACATTTACATAATGGGTGGCAGGTGGATCAAGCAATTCTGTCCGAAGAGGACAGAGTAGTGGTAAGTTTCGTCAATCATAACCTTAATCGTAAATTTGAAACATGCATACATTTATAATATTTCTATAAAGATCCTTGTACAATAAATTATACATTCACCATTTTTATTTACAATTGAATGTATCGCTTATTTATTTGTATCATTCACGATTTGCACATTTTCGCCATGATCGTATACTTTATTTTCTCGCGACGATCCACTGCAAAAAAGAGTCTTGTAGTAAAACGCTATGAAATTAGTATACCCACCATATAGTTAACACTACTATATTGATCATCAATTTGATGTAACAAAAAAAAACTTAAATATATATTATACATTTAAAACTACTTTGCTTAAATTCAATTCAAAGGCACGGTTTAAGTTGAATTGTGCGTTAATTTCTGACATTAACATTATTAATTTTCATAGATAAATTAGTTTTCTATAAATTTATTTATATTTAATCGAAAATTTATACTCCCTGGTATCTCAATATAATTAGATGTGCATTGTTGCAATTACTTATACCATTTGATATGATCATTATTATTAGCAAAAACCTATATACATCTTTTATTATTCCTACCACTGTCAGTTACCGTTTCAGATGTAATAGAAGTCGTGACACTTATGCATTGTGACTGCCGTAACAATATTTTAACAGCGGTTGAATTTACAAATTTGTACTAAAGATTTAAAATCATGGAATACGATAATCCAATATTTTTTTGGTGACTTGACATTTTTGGCAAAAGAAAGATAAAATACGACATTTAAGTACAATATATTTTCATTGCGTAAAATGTAGTTCCTCATTTTTTTAGTAAATTATAATGCTTTCAATAGCATTATTTCCATGCTCAAAAATCACCATATAATGTAAACCAATGAAATTTTCTTTAAATCAATGTCATATTTAATGCAGGTTATTCGATTTGGTCATGATTGGGATCCAATGTGCATGAAAATGGATGAAGTCTTGTATAGCATAGCTGAGAAAGTGAAGAATTTTGCAGTTATATATCTCGTTGACATTACAAAAGTACCAGACTTTAACAAAATGTAAGTTTTGACATCTTTTCAAAATTAATTCCGACTTTTATCATCTGAAAATACAAACTGTATTAATCCTGTCCTTTCCAGGTACGAGTTGTATGATCCTTGCACGGTAATGTTCTTCTTCAGGAATAAGCATATTATGATTGATTTAGGAACAGGTAATAACAACAAAATCAACTGGACAATGGAAGATAAACAGGAAATGATCGATATTGTAGAAACTGTTTATCGAGGAGCGAGAAAAGGAAGGGGTTTAGTTGTTTCTCCAAAGGATTATTCCACCAAGTACCGATATTAGTTTACTCATGCAACAGGTGCGATTATAACAAATTTGTTTTATATTAAAACACATTTTGTCACAGACGAGGCTAATCGTCAAATTTCACAGATGTGGCAATAATAAATCATATCTCATAATTGCAAGTAAAGTCCTGCACAATGTACAAATATATTTCGTTCGATTCGAATAAAAATACAAAAACTGTAAGATCAAATGATCATTTCGATGGATCATATGTAGATGTACTTACGATTAGTTCATTTACTTAAATAAAATAATATCAATAATTTGTGCGCTTGCTATTTACAGATTAAGGCTTTAAGTTCGAGGTAAATACAACAGTCGGGATCGTACGTTTATGATCCGTTTTCGTTCGCGAAGAGATTCGTGTAGTGTAGGACTTGCAAAGTACATGGATAAGTCGTTAGAATAATTCGTCCTCTAGCAAACGATGCGTTTTTCAAATCACGGAATTGATACGCCTGCGCAACTCATAGTACTTCTCTGATTCTAGTAACCTCTCATGATTTACAGCGATATTCCGTTTATCGACAGATTTAAAAAGTGTCGTAATTCGTTCGTCGCATTGCTACAAATCTCAACAAATAACGACGTCCTTGGTTAATTAACCAACAGAATTTGCCTTCAAAGAGACGTATCTTTATCGGCTGGATCTACAAATGAAAGCAATAGTTATTCGAAACTGAATTTAGGTATTTTCTCACTTTAAGTAAATAATGTTTACCGTTCGTCAAATATTCGTATTCCCGCATCTCAAGTACATTTGATGACTTGGAACGCAGCAATTTAGCATTCTCACTAAGTGAATTCTTTGACACTTGTTGGTCGGTCATATCGTCAATGCTCTCCATACTCGTGGACGCGGAGTCTATTGCGGACTCGCAAGCAGTGTAGCCTTCACTACCTGCTCTTCCTACAACTGAAATGATTATTATCAGAAAACCATAGTAATTCGAATGAAAGTAGTATAAAAACATTGTAAAAGTTACATGCATACCCATTCGATTGTGGTTCGATCTGGTATCGATTGCACTTGTGGATTTACAGAATCTCAGACCTTTGACTGCAAGTCCCAGTGCTAAATATCAATTTCTTTTTAGTGAAATTTAAATTACTCATTATACAAATGCTTGTTACAATATTAACTACACACCATTCGATTGCAGTTTCGGAGCTGACTGCGGCGATGACTGATACAGCGGCTCCATTGAGTCAGCAGAGCCCGTTAGTCTGGATTTCCTAACTGAAAAGAAAAAGTGTGTTAGCAATTGCTTTACTAGACGTACGGGAAAACTTTTCACTGTTTCAAAAAGCAAACGAAGCCCTTAACGAACACAAAAAGCGAAACATTGGGTGCTCGACGAGGTACAATGACAATTGGCAATATACGTAATGAAGAACACTGACTCAAGTGCCTTTTGTGAATTCGAGCATACCTCTGTTACTAATAGATAACATCTTCGATTTTCATAATCCATTGAATAAGAGAATAAGTGATATGTACTTGTACTGTGTTATCGTTACGGGCATTGTTAATTATCGCATTAAGTTTTCGACATGCGACGTAGTGGAGGAGTTTGTCGAATGTTACATACGAGTGTCAATGCTGCTGACAGAGTCCGCAGTTGAATCTGTCCTGTCTTTCTTGTTCTTTGCGTCCAGTGGATCGATTGGAGGTGGTTTGTCTAAAAAAGTATCAGATTATTGAAATAAGCGAATGATTCATCAATTAAAGTTTCAGTTCATAAAATTTTTCAGGAAGCTTACATGTTTTCGAAAAGTGTGGATTCTTCAGCACTTGCCTTATACAATTGTATATATACGCATACTGACTCTGCAAACATGAAAATTGTAATTTATGCCTTGGGACTGCAGTACTAAATATATTAGGTGTGATTGATCGTATCCTTAGTTAAAAAGTCAATAGACTGATATACAAAGCAAGAAATATTTGACTTTATTTTATATTATTTTAGTTGCGAAGGATTTGTTTTAATGATGACTTCGTACATGATTACTAATTGGTAAAGTGACTCACCTCCCTCTGTACCATATTTAGTCTATGGCGTCGGAGCCTGTACACAGTTCCGAAAACATCCAATTTTCTGTTATCTCTGATGGTTTGCAATAAAACGTCGATGGCTATCAGTGTACCAGTTCTACCGATGCCTGCACTAAACATTTATATTTTATTTAACATTTTGTTCCTACTATATTTACAATTAATCAAGTTGGTAACTGTTAGTGTATTGATTATTTTCATTAACTTTTCTATGGTCTTTCAGTGTACTTTGACCCACACCACAGGTCGGATAAAGTACTGAGTTTGATCTCTTAGGGGAAAAAAAAAATTATCTCCTAATCTAAATTATTTATAATTGTTTATCAGTTATGTCAGATATTATAAAAATTACGTATTTGTTAATTTTACCTGCAATGAATAACGACTACACCTTTCAAAGCAGTAATCTGCTTGCGCATGAGTTGGCAGAAATTAATCATTGCGTCAAATTCGTCTGGTACATCATGGTCCGGCCAGTCTTTGAAATGTAGATGAATAATGTTCCTTTTCTTTTCGTTCTAGAAAAATAATGATTATACATAAGGAGTTTTTAAGTCTTTTTGATATTCACAATTAACAACGTACTTTTTCCAGCACTAGAGTACGCTGAGTAAAAGTCCGATAGTCAAGTTCGCTTGTGCATCGTATTGACATTTTTTCATATGTGAACGTTTCCCTAATCGTTGGAAAGTATTGATGACACTTATCCTAAAAAAAATATTGTAATTTCACATTTCTTTTTTTATTGCCAACATTCGTAGGTAAATGAATAAAGGGAACGTGTTCAACGTTAAAACTAACCTTGCCCTTTTCTACGAGTTGCGTCAACATCAGAATCATTTGGACATCGTACTGATCGATCATCCTCCAAAAGTCGTACGTAGTCTCTTCTTTAGGACCCTGGCATGCAATGTACTCCTCTTCGCTCGTGTATCCCTAAAATTTTTCACTCAATCAATTATCATTCTCTTCCATGATTTGACATATTTGTAACCGAATATAGTATCATATTCGGAACTGAAATCGTTCGTACACACCCTGATGAATGAAGCATTGATGTAGTCCGAATTTGGATCATTGTCGATGACATCGAGTTTGACTCTTGAGAAATCATCTGTATATATACGAAATGAGAAATTAAACTATATCCCTCTGATTTCATGAATTTTAATACTTTTAAAAAAATATCATTGTCTCAGTGATTTTAAAATTTTAAAAATCAAGTCCTTTCGTACATGGCAATATATCGGAGTAACGATTCTTTTTGCGGTTCGCTTGTAAGCAGGCAGCATTCGTTGGCATCTGCAAATCGACGCTCAGTGTTTGCAAAAGCTGAAACTCATTGCTGAGCTTCCCTGGATTGTCGGCCAGTTGCTGACAGTGACTGATGAACTTTCGACGAGTGAATGGAGCTGGCACCGGAGATCCCGGGATGTCCGCATGTAGCAACCGTTGAAAGAGACTGAAAATGAAAACTTTTAAAAGGACCATTCCGTGGAATTTCATTAATCGTGACATACATAAAACAAATCGCCGATCGTTTCAATGTTATCATCAATTAGCGTCGGGCGATAAAGGTGTTTCAATTCGAAGCGTTAAAAATGCGTCGCGACCACTCATATATGCGAGCCATTTTCGTATAAGGAATGATGAAATCATCGCGATTAAAGAAGTGGTAAGGAGAACATTTTAAATCATCCTAAGGTGTTAGCTACAGAGAAAGTCAGCTGCCGGAACCGATTTAAAAATAACCTCTCTCTCTCTTTTTCTCTCTCTCTCTCTCTCTCTCCCCTTCTTTCTCTCCTGGTCTCTCGGTATTTACGCACTTGGCTAAACAAGCGAAGAAGTTTCGACTTTTACAAGAGTCACAATTCATTTTACTGTGTGTTATATATCCCCTTCGCGAGGGAGACCGGTGTCGATCGGCTACCGTTCAAGTGTCCGTCCGATATTCACCTTCTTCTCTTCGCGGGATTAAAAATATCCATGACAAAAATACCCGCTTCGCAAGTGCCGGCCCGCGGCTCGGGCGGACGTTTCGCCGCGTACTGCACACCTCGTGACGTGTGCAACAATTAGATTCGGGTGACCTTGCACGCAGCGCTCTGAGTCACTGGGCAAATATTGATTATCCCTCCCGGCTCGATTACGCATTATAAATTTCCTCTACGCATAGATAGCAATTAAAGGCACTCACATTCTGACAGAGCATCTTCTCACTAAGAGCAACAGCGTAGTCAAAATCCCCAAGAACAATATACCGAAGACGACGCCGATGACCAGGGCCACGTTCAATTCTGCATCTGAACTCAGAATTTCATTAGTTGTAAAATAAACTTGCTGCGAAACGGAACAAATACATACTTAAAGGGCTATAAGAATGCTCCAAATGAGAGTTGGAGCAAAAACTTACTGGTTTTGATATAGAAGGGCATGGAGTCGGCGTAGCCACCCGTAGTGAAAGCTCGCATTCTCACTTCGTAAGATTTATCAGGTTTGAGGGGCCCGTTGCAGTAGATTCTGGTATTGGTATTCATCGATACTTCCTTGCACGTCGTTTCTTCGCCGACGACGTACTTGACTGCCTTCATATGTCCATAGTCGATCACATGCTTGGCTGTCCAGAAAAAAAAAAATACACTTTGAAAACTTTTCGTGCTTACACAGTACTTATTTCTATCTAACGTGTATCTATCAAGCAAGAGAAGCAATAAAGGCTTAGAGATGATTACTACGTCATTCACCCACAGCTTAATATTCCACACGGTAGGCAGGAAGCCATGATAGGTTGCAAAAAAATGACGAGAAAAACTGAAAGCGGGGATGTTTTCAGGGTCAATAACAGATGAAAAAGCACTTTGAATTGAAATCGTAGCTGCTTCTTTTGAGGAAATATCCACGCATTTTTCATATTTTTGATCGAACCAGTGTTCACGAAATTCAAGACACGAAAATCTCGATCTCTAAAATCTCGGTACATGTTAAATTTTTAATCATTCTTGTTGTCAACAATCTATAATCAAGTAAACACAATTATTTAAAAAAAATCAAACGCGCTTTGGGTTAAATCTTCGTAGCACTCCTAGTTTTTTTTTTTAATAATAATGAAGCTTCATTCACGTGTTTTACGTCCGAATCCATATTAATTTGACATTAAATTTGTTTATTTATATTAGTAGACAATTATACCTTGCATTACAAGATACTGCTAAAAAGTGCGTTTTACTAGTAAGTTTTTGGCCGGTTTTAGCCGTTTGCAAGGTCTACCACGAGGAGGTAACTTACATTACACCTCTTTTTTTTTTAATAATTATGTGATTCGTTTTTGTTTTTTACAATTTTATTAATTTTTTTTTTTTATAATTTTTGAAATATTTTTGTTTTATAATTTTCGTTAATCAGTTTTTTTTAAATGTTTTTCGATCATGTGAATTTTGAACCTGTTCCAGAATTTAATAAGTTCTCGGTGATCCGATTCGCCGGCCTGCTCAGACCATAATCGTAAACCACCGTTGTTCAAAAATGTAATGGCTGCCTTTAAATGCTCAAGAATAACATGGGTTTTATGATTTGAGAAACTCCTGTACCTTTAAAATCTGCGCGAAGTTCGCCTAAATTTTTTTTCTCGATCAGTAAGGTCAGCTCGTTCTATGTAGTGACACCGGCAGACGACAGTAAGTGAATAAAATGTTCAATTTTCCATTGATATTTATTAACAAATTTGACGTCAATTGAGTATGAATTCGGATGTAAAACATGCGAATGGTGCATTATTAAAAAAAAAGCACTTTCTCGTCATTTTTTTGCAACCTATCGTGGCTTCCTGCCTACCGTGTCCAGTTAATTCTGTACTTACGAAAAGGATTCCATCTAGGTTCTGTAGCCTGATAAGGTATCGTAAAGTCACTCTCCATCGCTTCTTCCCAAGAAGTAGCATTAGGCCATTGTCCATTCTTGATGTCGTACCGTCTGAAGGTAGCATTATTGTATCCCTTCTCGGAAACCATAATTGCGTAGTACTGAATGTTACCGTTGTCTGTTGGGAATAAGGGAAGCAAAATTGCAGCCGATGTGGTTGTTCGACGCGCCTTATCTGGATTCAGAGTAATGCTCTTTACGTATTCTTCATCCGGCAGTGGAGGTATTCCGTTGGGATAATCGACCGATATTTCCGCAACTTCTCCAGCTTCGCCGATCTCATCGCGCAGTCGGGCAGCGACGCGAAAAGAGTACGTGTATTGAGCCTTCAATTCGCCAAGGTCGATTTCAAAAATTTTATTCTTTTCAAAATCATCGACCAGAACTTCTGAAGTAAAAGAATGTTCGGGAGAACCTTCCCTGGTACCACTAAATGATACGTCGAATTTGGACAGAACTCCATTTAATGAACAAGGAAGACCCCAGCTGAGAAATGTACTCAAAACGTTTGCATCATTGGCACTGGGCACCGGTTCGACTGTAAGATTCGACACTTTGTCCGGAACTAAAAGCAAGAAATATTCAATAGTTTATTTATTTATTATTTAATAAAAGTAATTATTAAAGTCATAAAAATAAATATTAAAAATTTATTACTTAGTGAAAATTTGGAAATAAAATTAAGTTTTGTACTTGTATTTGTTCAATTTTCTAAATAACATTGTAATAGTTGTGGTTACCGCTTTGATCGGTGTCAAATTCGATAGGCAAACTGTAAGGTCCCCATCCTGCGCCAGTTTTTGCTTTAATCATTGCAGTGAAATTCGAGTAAGCTGCTCTTTTGATGTATTTAAACTTATTCTCTTTAGGGTTGATATCTTTTATGGTTTGCGACATAGAAACACGGCACCAGTCTGGTACCGGGTAACGCGGTATCCAGTTCAGCTGAATCTCGAAGCTCCTCAATTCGCCTGGTATTTTTTCGGGATTTTTCCACTGAAAGGATACCGATGACTGGTCGCTACTGGATACCGCAAAGTTCTTTGGTTCCTCCGGCACTAAACACGCAAACGATAAACTTGAAAACAAAATACTAAGTTTTTTATTTTTTAAATGCTGTTAGCTTATTGCATTTTATTTACGTATTTAAATTGCAATTTCTTAGTTAATGAGAAATTTGTTATAAATGACATTTAAAACCTTATGAATTATATTATTTTTAATACCATCCTCTTCCGTTGTAATTTCCTTGACATCCGCACTCCAGGAACTATTCCCAGCATCATTGGAAACGAGAGCACGACAGTTGTAAATTGTGAAAGGGCTGAGATGAGCGACAGACGCGTTGACCACATTCGGACCATCAATACTCAAGGAAACATTAGACGTCCCATTGACTATATCATAGCCGAAACCACCGATGTTAATATATCTACATTCAGTGATGATAGACCGCAATTTGCAATCATTTTTTTCATTATCTATTTTCCACTGCAGAGTGATGCTGTCACGGGTAAGTATTAAGCTGTCGTTCATCCATGTCGGAGGTGAACTTACTAAAATTTTTTTAAATATATAAAATACAATTTCCATTTATACATGTTTTTTTTATATGCAAGTAAAATTATATATATAGCTGTACCGCTCACCTTTTCCAGGTGTAGGCTTCGATCTGATAAAAGCATTAAATCCATCTCCGTTTTTCTCGTTGATTGGGAATACGTACACTGAGTACACTAAACAAGGGCGTAGATCCTTGAACACTGCAATCGTATTGTTTGTATAAATGGTTTGTTTATGATGAAACCCGGAGGAAGTTTCTGCATCAACGGTGACGCGATATTCTTTTATACAGGTGACCGGACCGCCTTTCGGTTTCATCCAAGAGACATTCAATGATAGCTGTTCGGAGTCTATCGGCTCTGCAATGAGATTCTGTGGCTCTTGGATTTTGTCTTCTGCAATATGTACAATGGATATTAAGTATGTAAGAAAATCGAATAATTAGATGTCCCTGAATAAGCGACAAAAGTTTTGTGAACAATTTCGACGGATAAACACAAATTGCTTCGACTCACCTAGCAATAGAGTTCGAGAATTCACAGTATTCGGTGGCGATAATTGATTCCCACCTGACGCTACAATGGTGACATTGTAGACCATACATGGATACAAGTCAGTCATGTTATAATTCGTTGCCTCTGACGACAGCTTTATAGGCTTTCTGCAACTTCCACCTTCTTCGCAAATTTCGATTATGTAGTCGGATAAACAACGTATAATGTCCCTCGGTGGTGTCCATGTGATAAAAATGTACTGAGGACCAGGTTTGGCTATCAGCTCATCTATTCTAGTAGGCGCTGCAGAAGAAAACAGGAAAGAAGAAGATGTAAGGTTTATTATTTAAAACGAACTTAATAACGTTTTATATTAAAGTAATAATTTCGTTTACATTATTTCTTCTACATTAAATTCATGCATGAAGGCAATAAATACATTAACAACAACTACCTTCGAGAATATAGCAATGCGATAAGATAAAACATAAAAAGTTTACCTGAAAACGCTGTTTTCCCAACGGTACATTTGGGAGTTTGGGGTATTTCGTTGGTGACGGGCGTTACGCGTATCCTGTAGGTCGTGCAGGCATACAGATTATTGATGTCGTATTCATGCTGGTCATTTATCGTCGTGAAGTTCACAGGTGTTTCCGAATCATCCGCGAACCATTCGATCAGGAAGTTCGCTTCTCTGATACCTTCGATTTTGTCCCATTGAATGGTCAACGAATTCGGGGTGCTATCAACGACCGTCAGATTTCGAACGTAGATATCTTGGCCTTCGTCTGATAAAAAAAAATGTTCATATTTGAATTTAAATGGTGATGATGATATACATACATGTATATATGTATATATATATTCGTTACAAAAAGTTAACATCCAAAATTGTAGTACATCGTCGAATGAAATATCGGCCGAATTTTTTTTAGGAAAATTTAAAATATCATTTTCAAATGTCACGTACGAAAGTTTTAGGACTTTGTCCCTGGCTATTTAATGCTACAATTGAATTTGACCTTGACCATGACTTTGAAGGCTATTCCAAGGTCGAGGCCTTTTTTTTTATTAATGGGAACCCCGATTTTCTTCATGGATTCAACACTTACGCGGAGACGGTTCTCAGGGGTGAGAAAAACGAAGGATGTCTGGAATAAATTAAGGGATAATATTAATGCTAATGATGACGGGGAAACACGAGGAAACGATGACGGACGAACTATATAACGACAAGAAAAATGAGGATCCCGTCTCAACAGCGGGTTACCTGCAACCGCAATTGAATATCCGAGGTAGATGCCCCCCTGTTACATGCATTTACGTATAATCCAGGGGTCTTCATTTGCAGACATCCGGTCTCAAAGGATTCATCGCATGTTGGATGGGTGTGTGCGTGTGTGTGTGTTCGTGTGTGCATGCAAATCGGAACTTTTAAACTTTTAATGGAGAAGACTCTTCAAGCACACGGCAGTACAACTGAAATTAAAAATTCTGTGAAAAAAAAAGTGGACCGCTTGGCATGGAATGTCCGGTATTCGAACGTGACGTTTGTCGCTCGAGCGAAGCGAGTGTAACAATTAGGGAAATCATTAATGATCAATACTTCCCGCGTGCGCGGTGCTTATTATACTATATATATATATTTTTTTTTTTTTTTTATATATATACGACGAGTGCGAGGATATCGGTTACAATGGAGCTTTTGCCCCTAGGGCATAAAATCGACCGTTGCGCCCGGAGAGTCGTGGAAAGATAAAATGCACTGATCCTCACCGTCGGTTGAATCGTACAAAACTCTTCTACGTTTCGCTGCGCACCAGCGATCAGAAGATATAGTGTTACGCTCGATACTCCATCCATGAATGTCGGTTGCACTGGTGGTCTCGGATACCAACGATGTATCAGGAAAATTCATAACAAAGTAAGTGTCGTCGTCCGTGCCCGGATCCCCGTCGCCGAAAACGTAGAAGATTTGCAAGATGCAAAGGAGCAGATGCAATCGCTTCCTCGGTATCATGGTGGATCGCCTGAAATTTCAATACATATTGTCATCGAGATTTTTCTTAATTTTTTAATGTTTTTTTTTTTTTTTTTTTTTTTTTTTTTTTTTTTCTAATTTTTAATCAAAAGACATAATTTAGTTGTAATGAAGGAGGTACGTATATATAATTCTATACGATATTAAATAATACATATATATGTTTAATTAGTGGTTAAAAAGTTCGGTATACTCTTATCACTTAATTCCTGCGTGACTCTTTTGATATTTATATGTGCCACGGTATGTTCGCGTTCAAACGGTTATCTGAATACAGAAACTTTTCGTTAATGGGAGAGGGGGGTGGGGGGGGGGGGGGGGGGGGGAAAGGGGGGGGCCAAAAAACACAAAAAAAAAAAAAAAAATTAAAATAAAAAGAGTCAAATTTCGACCATTCAAAATGGCGGATCCAAGATGGCGACACTATAATGCGGTATATAATTGAATTTTTTTTAAATCTGAGTTCGGATTCGTAATCGCAACTTTCTTTAAAAAAATAAACCTTCCATCTGAACCATATGCGAGTCGCAAAGAGTTAAAATTGAACGAGAAATTATGTTTGATGTTACAGCCGTAACAAATTTTCTAGATAAAAGAAAATTATGTATTTCTTACCAAAAATCATATAGACCTTATAATGAAATCGTGATCAGAAAAACCTCAGAAAGTGGGACATCTGACGTCTTTTAGATCACATTCTGAGATCATTCTGAACTACTGGTTTATTTTGCTGTCTGGGTTATATATATAGAATTACCCTTCCAAAGTCCAAAGAGAAAAACGTTTCAATCACTTTTCATTTATGCATGAAAATCACATATACAAATAACCGACCAAATACATTTTACTGTGTGCTAAGTTTTACCTACTGCATTTGCTATACAAACTTTATAAAGATGGCGTGCAAAGAGTTATATAGAATGTAGTTAGAAGGTTATCGATATTTATCGTTTATCGTTTATCGCCTTATCGATTTTAAATAAGAAAAATCATACATAAAGATAATTGAAAATGTCACTTTACTACACTAAGTTTTACTTATACTACATTTACTATATGTACATACTTTAAGCATGGCGTGTAAAGAGTAATGATATATATATATATATATATATGTAATATGGTTATAGAAGGTTATCGATATATTAATCGTTTATCGTCTTTAGATCGATCGATTTCAAATGTTTCTTCATGACTTGCAAAATGACATACATTGTTATCTTCAGTTCTAATATTTACATTTTCAGTTTTCGTACTCCTTATCCTATCACTCGTCCCGCCAAAAAAAAAATACATTCCTGTCCTTATTACTTCAAAGCTTTTTTTAAATGTGTTTGTTTATATTCCTTCATTGTCGTGAAAATGTATTGCCGACAATTTTGCCTGTGTATAATAGATGTCCGTCCGATAGAAGTGGCGTCATTGTACTGTTATATATATATATATATATTCTGGAGGTTTCTATATATATATACAGACGCGGGAGATATATATCTATTGCACGATAAAATTGTAAATTCTTTTCCATGGCGATCGGATATTGACTCTGTATATTCAATAATCGTTGTTATCTCCATTACGGATATTCTCGATTGCTCGGATGTTTTATTAGCCGTCACTTTTCTTTATAATTGCGGTCAATTTTACAGTTTTGGTCAATGTTTTCGAGGTAACGACTCTTGATGTGAAATAATGTGTTCTGTGATGTCATGGAACGTGCTTTTTTTTAATTACTCTAAATGACCCAAAGACATATTAAAAACGATTACTATTAAAAAAAAAAAAAAAAAAAAAAAATCAAAACAATAGAAAACTACTGAAATAATCATAAATGTTAATGAAAAAAATAATTTCCATAAAAAGTTCCCCTAATTTATTCAATTATAATTGTTTCTTCGTAGAAGACTGTTGAACAAGATACATCATCAGGAGTTATCAATGTAATTTGTCGCTCAACTCTTTTTGGGACTATAGTGCGCTCAAGTATTTCCGGTTTCCTAGGCAGCAAAACCAATCAATATTGTACGGGTAATATTGTTAGAGGTCTCCAGAAAGACTATAATAATAATTTGTTGCTCAAACCTTTGTCGCCCTACAGCGCCATTATTTATGAAAAATCCCAGTTTTTTTTTGTTTGATCACCCACTTCCGGTTTCCTAGCCAGCAGAATGTAATGTACTTTATCATAATAACTTGTTGCTCAACTGTTTGTCGCGCTTCGGTGCCATTATTTAAGATAATGTCAGGTTTTTAAAGTTTTATCGCCTATTTTCGGTTTACTAGCCAACAAAATCAAGCGATATTGTATAAGTAATAATCATGGAGGACTCTAGAATAAGATTCACCAGCATGCGTTAAGAAAATAATTTGTTGCTTAAGTGTTTAATTGTGCGCTTAGACATGAAAAATCAGGTTTTTTTCTTAATAAAATCTTATATTTATTTTACTAAATTTTGTGGCCCCTTTGCGGTTTGCTGATGTCAATACAAAATGATATAGTGTATTTTTCCCTTCTTCTTGATTACCATTTTCTTAATTTTGACAAATTAAAATCGACAATTACTGGTACACGGTCCGTAATGAGTGCAATTATATTAGACTTAGAAGGAGCAAATCCGGAACAGCTCCTGACGCATTCTGTTTGTTGATTTTTTAGGCGCATATATGATTCTGCAATGGTCACTGATTGGTACATGGTCAATAATGGGTGCAAGGGCCATGATTTCCATTTTTCTCTGGATCAACAAATTCCTATATGCATCTATTTTTTGTTTATACATTTGCTTGTCTTTATATATATTTTTTACGAGGAGTTTGCTTAAGGGGTTATGTGGGTTTTGCGGGCCAAAAAAAGCTGTTTTTCTCGATTTTTTTTTGAAGATTCAACATTAGTAAAATATTTATTTATTATTATTATATATATATATATATGGTTTGAAGAACATGTCAAATTAATTTCATTGCAAAATATTGTAAATTAATCCGTTGACAGCGCCTTAAGCATTACAGGGTA
>JAPYZR010001510.1:0-35681 GCA_030522945.1 Trichopria nigra
TCAAAAACTACGGAGCGCGTTACCTAGACCTCGTTATCGGCGACCCTAAGTACCTGGAGTGGGTCTTCGTATAAGAATGACGGCGGTAAAAGAAAAGCCCGCTGCCGTGGGGCAGCGGGCGGCCAAATACGCGAATACCCGCTGCACATGCGCAGAAGATTCGTGGTGCTGTACGGCGGCAATTGGCCACTTTCCACCTACTTTACCGACACGTAAAGACCGTAAATTCGTGCAGGTGTGACAAAAATATGTTAATTGCCCATTTCGATGACATTTCATACTATAAAGTAACTATTTCGTGAAGCGAGTGTTACGCAATGCGAAATATAAATCCTTATGCATACGTACATACATAGATATATCACGTAATGTGACAGTTAAAAGATCGTTTGTGACATCCTCATGTTCCAACAGAAAAAAAATACTCGCGACTCAATGCTGTGACATAAAAGAAGACTTTTCACCGAGTTGTGACAAATTATCGGATCTTCGGCTCGCTTAACATCGCAGGAATAAGACTTTACTACTTATCATTGTCTTCTATCTGATATTGTGAGTTATCTCTGTAAACTTCTATATATATATATATATGCCACGAACCCACGACACGGAAAAGCGATTTCGCCGATCAAATATAGGATCTAGTTAACGATTTTTAAGCCGCCCCCCTCTCGTTTTCCATAGGCGAACGAAAGCCGGCCTTATTTCGCGGTGCGCGATTCGTCGATAATTTTTCGCGAACGAGCAAACGCGAAAATGAGCTCAACATGCGGCTTTGCTCCTCTCGCAACGGCGTAACTTCGTTTCGCGTATATAGATTTTCGATGGATTTGCTATTTGCGCGCCTGTCATTTCATTCGTCGTCCGACCCCCTCTCTCACACGACCATATACACATATATATACCGACGCCCATTGCACGTGTATATATCGTGGGACAGATATATATCTATATATATATATATATATATATATATGTGTGTGTGTGTGTGTGTATTGTCGAAAGTACGAAGCACGGCGGAATGACGCGAGTGCATCGGCGTGATGAATGTATCGTAATATTTCGCTGCGAGATATTTCGTATTTTACTCCCGCAATCATTTTACTGAGTTTATTACGTTTCCCGTTATTCGACGCTTTTTTTGCGTATTCGCCCGCCGCGATGTCCCGTGTCTTTCCGGCGGCAATGAAAGCATTGCATTTCTCTCAAATGCTGCGCAGCTTTATAACTTTACGGGTAAATTATTTCTCGCGGCGATTTGCCGACAACATTAAAGTTTTTATTTTCCAAATGATTTTTTGACCCTGAAAATTATGCTAGCCATTTTGCGAAACGTTATTAAATCGTTAATGGCCAATATTCGAAATATATAGTTAGGTCTTCCTTTCCATTCCAGCATAATATTGTAAACAGTATTTTGACAAGTCTATCCTATGTTCACGGCAATTAATTTCAAACCTTTTTTTAGACTGAATTGTTGAGACAGTATCATCACTTCTGTCTTTGGAAGAGTACCACCAGTGTATGAATAAAGTGTCTATATGGACGTCGTGTAAAAGCAATGTATTTTTCAACAACAAAAACCACTTATACCCGAGGTTTTCGATGGTACTCTGGCCAGTCCAGTACGCCCACCCACGAACTCGCTCGAGTCGTGTCATTATTTCAAATTCGTTCGTTAGTATCATCAATAGTTCTTCTATTGGATTGTTACTTTCGGTCACATTCGTCCATTTTTTTGAAGCTAATCCATGCGATGCGAATCGATGGCTGCCAATCGTAAACCATCGAGATCTCCAATTGGGAAATGGAAGAGTTAGGTACTTCGGATCATGCTAAAAGGAATTGTTAAAAAAACACGCTCGAGGATGCACAAACTGATTGATAAGACAATATGACTTTTTGCTCGTCTGTTCTACGATGATATGAAGTAAAAATGGAAAAAGCATTGAGTTTGAATTCGGTTTCTCTTTTGATGTACATCTTACGTCATTATAGACGGACATAACACGTTAGGACACGCTAGAAGGTTTTTACATCCATGTCAGCTTCGAAGGTAGCGAAAACTACAATGACGAATCGCTATAGATACAAACTTAAGCAATAGTGAAGTTTATAAACAAGAGTATGGCCTGAAAATCAGTTATGGCACAAATATTTTCGGTGTTTCTTCATACTGTGTGTATTTCAAGTCTACCAATTCATACATTAGTGGAATCCTTTATGGTAAGAAATCAACGTAGAATCTGACAATCATTATTGAAAAATGTGTCTTGAAACTTAGTTTTTGCGATGCCAATTAATAGAATTCACTTCAAGAACGGTACTTTTGGATGAAAATTCGTTCGATTCATGCAAAATTCAGTTCGTCAAAATTCTGATAAAAGACCCGAGCCTTTTTAGTTTGAATGATTAATCCGTTTACATTTGCAGAATCCACGTAAAATATACATTTATTTGACAGCGGGATATTGACGTAAGTCGCTTGCATCCCTGCAGATAGGGGAGGTAAATGCACTCGTCTGAACGATTTTACATCGCGCGCATGTATTGTATCGCTTAAAATTTCGTATCACCCCGTTTGCCTGAAGGAAAACAATCATCACGTACGATTGCCTACATAAAAGCAGACAGAAATCGTCTTACGAAATAGGTTTATGTACACTTGACTATATAAAAAGCTGTTATCCGTTACAAAAGTAAGCTTCGAGAGTTTCCCTCGCACACAACGGGTTATAAGGGCGACCGGAAGTCAATCTCCGACCCTCGACGAAGGAAGATATTTTTAATATCCGGTAAAGCACACTCCTTCCTTATGCCTGCATTTATTCTCGATCCCTCTATCTCTTGCACTCTGTATATAACTTGATACGTCTTTATTCATTCCATATTCGGTTTCATCTTACTTTATCACATACACTTCTAGACTTTACTATTTGTTAGAAAAATAAAAAAAAGGTAAGCGTATTGAAATTGGACGGATCGCCTACGGTGTCTCGGTCACTGATGCGACTACGTGAAAAATCAACAACGGTTAACTTTGTACGAAAGCCGAAGCTGACCCCAAGTTTCGAAACAATTTCCGGAGCGTCCATGTTGGAGAAAATAATTTCCTTCCGAACGACGATGCGGTCGATATCGAATACAAAGTATGCAACTTTTGATCACGAGCTTAAACGAGAATAAGATGGGGATGAAAATAATCAATCTATTATTTGAACAATAAAGGTTACTCAATATAAGCGATGTATCACTTTAATCCTTTAGGAACTTGAAAATATTGGATTCATTGCAAAGCTATTTTATAAATAATTTTAATTTTTAAAATGATACTATTTATACAAAAATAAAAATATCTGACTTAGCGATTATTCTATTACATATATTATATAGTGAATATAATAATTAATAAACTTGTTAACTGATAAATTTACCGTAGAAAAATACGTTTCACTTTGCACGAACATAAGATATTCGTGATTTCTCAGATGTCAGGGAGATTTCAAAAGAATAAAATTCCGCCATATATAGACTGCTCGGAGTTTAATTTCAAAGTTTCTGTTGTGTCAACTGCGAAATATTAATGTCTGCGTCTGCTTTAATACGGCGCATCGTTTTAAATGCGATGTTCAAACAGCAGAGCTCTGGAAGAACTAGAAGCCAAGAGACCCATTTTAGTAATCTTGGACGGTTAGGGGGCTTCGACATTGTGCCTGAAGTAAACTGTACTTCTTTTTCTCATCTCTACGTTTATTTGTTTGCACTTTCAAACATAATGAGAAATTGAAATGAAATCGTTCGTTCCAACAGGGTTGAAATTCACTTCTTTTTTTTTTTTATATAGGTATTATCGATCGTCGTTTGTGCGAATAAAATAAATATTTTTACTGCGATACTGCCTATTTCTGCAGAGTGTTTAATGTATCCATTAAGACTTAAATAGTACATCTATTGGACGTCAGTGGTTTGTCCAGACCGGGTAGAATAGTCGTCCAATGGATGCACAATGAACGAAAACAGACATTGATTTTGTAACGAATAAACATTGATGTGTATATATTTGCTAATTGTGAATACAAAGTTTTAAGTTCTTAGTTTTTAAATTAAACTGCAGTTACAATTTGTTGTTATAAATTCAACTCTTCATTATAGTATCGTTAATATATATTATTTCACGTGCAATTTCACAAGACTTTGAAATCCCGCTCACCAATCACATTCGCTTATGAAATGCATATGTGGGTTTCCCTGCATTCGAATCTCTCGCACTCTCCTCTGCATTGTTAATGTTTGTCGAATGAAATTCGAATTTGTGCTACAACTGAAGCCTGACAAATTTCAACAATTTCCAGTCTTGTGTGTACGTATCTCCACCTAATTATATAGCAACGCAACGTTCATGGCCACGTAATATACGCGTACATTAATATCGACGATATATAAACAAACTAACTTAATAATAATCATTATATTGAAACACTGAAATACATATTTTGATTGCAATGTGATTGAGAAATAAGAAAATGTCATTGTTAGATTGTTTCCGTATCTTTCGACAAGTCACAATAAGTATATACGCAGGAATAATATTCCGCATTTTTATGGCGTCATCGATAATACCGGCTGTTTCAAAGGTATTTGATCAATAATAACGTAGCAAGTGTGAAAAATGACCTTATTCCATTAGCTTGCTCGGTTTGATTCAGTGTTGCACCCGGGTGAAATCGACGAAATTAAGAGATTCGGCACTCCTCTCACGCAAATATCGTTTCGCCGTTATCGAAATCGTTGCCATCGAATCGCGTGCGCGATGCGCGGGTTTCCGACCCCCGTGCAAAGGGCCGATATTCGGGTCAGGACTCGATCCTTGCGGTGGTGCGTGCTTCACGTGAAAATCACGCGATTAACGTAATGCACAGGAGGCAAGCTCGTCGTAGACAAACCCTTCGATTTTCTCTATATATGCGCGATAATATCGGCGGGATCCGAAATCCAAGTGATGCGTGCTTCTCATGGTTATACTTTCGCTGGATTGCGGATGCTCGACATCGTCGTGTTTGCTATTACGGAGGATATTGATATTTCATAAAAACATTTTGCATATCAACTTTCAGACTATATATATATGAGCTAACGAAAAATTCTGCATGTTGTTTTTTTTTTTAACTTTAATTAAAAGAAACGATGAGAAATTGGTTTTGTTATAGGGGTTAAATCTTCGTCACGTGATGATGGATCACGGCTTGATGGATCTGTAACTTTCTAAGATTTTGCACGACACGCCATTCACTCGCCATCCATCGTTCAATTTTCATCCATTCGCCTTTTGATATTATAAGCCATATTAAAATTATTTTAATTAAAATGCGGTGATTTAAAACAAATATTATCCCATTCAAAATAATACAAATGCTGTAAAGATATAGAGCCAAAATGTTAATAGCCCGTAAAAACGAAGAGCCACAGCTATCGCTCCACCAAAATCTCCAAGGCGATTGTCCGGAAATTCGAAAGTATAGCAATATATAGATAAAAGCATGAATGCATAATTCCGAATTCTCTTTGCTCCCCCTATATCGTGCTTTCTACCCAAAAACAAAACACGAAACAAATGGTGCATTACCTTCTTCGTCGTGTATATATAGACATTTTATGGCTTTTGCTCCATAAAATTTGAAATATGAGGAAAGTTCTTAAGAATGCGATAGATTCGCGTATTCACGCATCGCGAAACGATTGATCCAATTCGGATGCCGACGAAAACAATAAAGTGGTGATATACGACTTCAATAAAGTTGGGTGATTTTTCAAGATTTGTTGTCGAATGTGTATCGTCGTACAAAATTCTTCGTTTACTGCTTCTCAAGTGAAATTCTTTCATGAATAAAAAAGGTCTAAATCATGACGTCGACGTAAAAGAGCGGTGACGATATGTGGGCCATATTATACGATAAGAGAAAACCTGGGATAAAAGATGTACTGATAATCGAAAAATTGTAATGTGGACTGTGACGGCAGTTTCGGTCAATTATTTACTGGACAACAAACGATAATGGTATACAGTGTCTGTTTTTTTTTTTTGCTTATTCTATATTCGAGATCGTAAGCAGTTTGAAAAGCTCACGTAATACAACGATCCCTTGTACCCTCTGCTCGAAGATTCGTCGTCGGTCGTTTAGATAAAAAGGGTGTGACGTTGCGAAAGCGGTTTCGGTTGGTTTCGTCGATCGTCATGGGACCAATGCTATTTCGATTCTTTTCTCAACACTCGACATCATCGTCAGTTCGACCCTTACGAGGCGAAAGAACGTTTCCTTCATCCTAAATAGCTTGCGCTATTCTACATAATCCTTTATTTATATGTGTAACATAGTTTATACAAAATCTTTTATACTGTAATTAAAAATAAAAGCGATGAATTGTGATACTAATTAATCACTATAATTACTACTGTCACTAAAGGAAGAAGAGAATCGAATGAAGCATTTCATTCACATTCCATTTGTGTATAAGCTACATCAACATTGTTTCCAAACGAATGCCTTGTTTTTTTCCGCTCCTTTCAGCCGTCTTGTTCCATTCATTCGCAATCGCAATATTGCAAAGCTGTATATATCTCGACCAATTTCCAATGCGCCGCCGAAGGTTGGAAAAGCAAGACGGAAAAAGGAGAGAAGAAACCGGGAGAAAGCATCGTGCGTATATTTCCTCCGTTTTCGAAATCCTGGAGATCGCGCGCAAGCCGCGAGTCTTCAAAGGGAATTCCGAGGGGAAACGTCGGTAGGAAACACGTATCGCCGAGGCGAAGCTCCGGTCGTCTTTACCGAACGCCAATACTTTTTATTTTGCCTATTTTCCGCTTCAACCTCCTACTTCCATCCTATGGTTTTTACTAAACCCATTCTCGACGCGCGTCTATTCGCCTGTCGATTCTCCTCATTGGTGGAATCCGAAATTGTCCAAATATCCTCGCGTTTTGTCACAGTCTGTGCGTATACGTGCTGCTGCATTCCGTTGCGGAAATCGCGAGACAGCAGTCGGAAGCATGCTGTCTGGGAAAACGGAGAGGAATCGAAAACCCGACGCTTTCGCAAAACTTGGAAATTGAAAAACAAAAGCCACATAGTGCGATGTTCTATAGTCGATAATCACTCACTCATTTTATCACTATAGTCAAAAGTAACGAAAAAATAACACTCAAAAGAATGAACGCTTAAAATGAATGACATTTTAATGCAACAAATATTTTCAATATTGGGGCCATCCTTGTAATGTTTCAAACCGATTTATAACACGTATCACGGGGGTTTTCTCTTTTTTTAAATAACCGCGATAATCATCGCAAATTGACAGACTTCACAGATATTAATTTCGAAGCTTAACCTGCATCAATCATTCGCGTTATTAAAAGCACACTGAATGGATAAAAATAAAAACTCGACGTTATCATCGACCAATCCCTATACACGTCCTGAATCGCGGCCGGGTATATCAGGGGCGCATTATTTGCTTCCCTCGCCAAAAGAACGAACGTGAAAGGTAGCGAATTGTGTACAGCGGCGAATTGTGAAAACCGTCCGTCCAGATGGATCGCAGCAAGGTAAAAGAAAAACATCTAAAAAGACCGACTGAAGATAAATGAGGTTAGGAAGCTCTAATGAAAGCTGAAGCGTACGCCGCATGAGAGATGCGGCGACAAGCCGAACGTGTTTTACGTTAATTGAACAGTTTTCGATTAATATTGTGTTCCGCAATTTGTTAAACGAGAAAAATGACCATGTTAATGATATATCACATAATGGAAGACACGATATATCGCAGACACGGAGATTAAAAAAAAAACCACGATAAACTGCATTTATATAAATTCGAGAGAATGTATAGTATCCTTCTCGGATTTTCGATTATATATTATATACTATATATCCAAATGAACACGAGCTTTCATTTTGGTATTACCTTTATCCCCCATTTTGTTAATATATCCGTGCAAACGGTGATGTCTTCGCCCTGGCAAGAAAAACAACTCTTGCACTTGATCTTGCAAGTTCCAAACTATTCGTTGTAAGTTCAATAACGTCTATACTGTAACGTATTTCTGATAATCCATCATTTTCGAGGTTTTCCAGCACTAATGATCCACTTCACAATAGGACAGCGTACCAAACAACCAAGCGAAGATAAACGAGGTCAGATCGCAACAAAATACAAAAGTGTCCAACAGGGAGTGCATGGGAGGAATGGGGGTAGTTTGTTGTGAAATGGTGTCAGGTACATGGAATAACAAAACGTCTCGTATGCGTAACGTAATCTGATAGGTCGGGCAGAGTTACCCATTTTTCCCCAGGCTGCAACAACCCCCTTGCCGTTTCATCCGTTGCCTCTTACTCCGCTGGGGGAAGAAATCGAACGAGACAGGAGGTTGAACGTCCTGGTCCCTTGCGCACCCATCGCTTTACTGATGTAACCGCAGCATCGGCGCAGACTATGGGCTTCCCATATGTTTTATTTTTTTTTTTTTTTTTTCGTTCGGTAGAACTTTTGCATTACTGGTCCGCCCACCGGCAGAGACTGAGAGAAACCTGTATTCTATTATCCGAACATTACATCGACTCGGTTTTGCTTCGATGTTGGTGTGGAGAGCGCCCGAAAAGGAATGTGATAATGATAGGTGGGGTGAAGTGATATAGAGTACAGAGGTGCTCGTTATATCAGCGAAATATGAGAAACACCCTACCGATGTTTTCCTCCTCCTATATTATCACAATTAAACCTCGCACAAGCGATAGATTATTCTACGCGTTTACCGTGTCGGATTAATAAATCGAACTTTAATGCCATTAAGACGCTTGTTATACAACGTCGAATTCACATCATCAGAATAATGATTTACCATCTCCTGATTGATAATCCCATAATAGATATAACATGTCGTATGCATTATACCCTAAACCAAGCAGTTTTCAAATTATTTTTGATCCCAAAAGAAGAGTATATTTTTTATCTTACTATGCATATTTACATCTCATTTTCGATGCAAGATGGAAATGATTTTCCGAGTGAAAAAGGGAAGTTCTATAAACGAGTGATTCGTTTTGCGAGCTACTAAAAGGAAGACGTCATCGAAAGTGAAGAGCGACGCGTGTACTCTCAGGACGATCTGCGTCAACGTGCCTTCGCATAAAAAGGCATATTCATCTCAACCAGTCTTTGAAAGAGGAAATATGAAGAAATAAAATGTACATGAGTTTTCCGTGAAAGCTGTCATAAAAAAATATTAAAATCCAACCGACGTAATTTTCGATGTACTAAAAAAATAACGAATTGTGTCAAGGATGAACGTCCGACTAGAATTGCAAAGTCGATATTAAAACTGTAAGTACTACGCCGCCGCTGCAGCCGTGTATAGGACTATACTGGAGAGTGGAAAGCCAATCAATTGTTCAAAGCTTATATGAAATAGTAAATCATTTTCTCATTACAGCTACACTTTCAAAAGACAATAGCTTGACTGTAAACAATAGTGGTGCATGAATTAGGAATACCCTGGTGTGATGTGTGTGTCTCTCTATGAGAAAAGATACAGTGAGATTGTGCAAACGTGTCTGCGTTGGAGGGTTAGTGGTGCGCGGTGCCGAGTAAAGACATAACCCATTCAATAATACATCTGCTCGACTTTCGCCGCGGGTCGACGTAACAATTGAATGGATAAATAAGTCAACCGTTTTTCATGCCGATGGTTACAAAGTTCATATACCATTTCCATTCACTGCCAGTAGCTTTATGAAGAGAATCTCGTAAAATCGGCTTCCACGGAACATAACACGCGTCGAGCGAGCACTAAAGTTAGAAGAGTTATTTAATCTTCTACGACTCTTCGTGCCTTCAAAAGAAAATAGGTATGCCAGTCTTGAATTTCTGAAATACTCAACGCGCATGAGAGCGCGCGAAGTTTCGACTTAATCGTAACTCTGCACCTGAGGGTCTTCCTTGCGAGTATTCAAACCTCTTGAAGTCAGTCGCACGAGATTCACAGGCGTAATAACTGCAACCGCAAATTTCATCAGCCGCTTCTGCAGCGGCAGGTGCAGATGCCACGTGCGGGTGGCCGTTTTTGGGGGCGGTAAAACCATTTCCAGTCAAATGCAAGCAACCAACCGAATCTCGACTTGTTCGCTTATTATCGTTAAGCAACTGCCTTCTGCTTCTTCGCCGCACGTGGAAACATAATTCACGTGTTATTTCATCATTTGATCCAGCCGGTCTTAATGTCTTCATCCTAGTATTCTTACTGCACTCGGTACACATATTTCGCTAACATAAAAACCCTACTTACGTTTTTGTTCAGACTTAATAATGTCTGAACCACCGGAGATACATCTGGTGGTATCCAAATTTCGAGCCTCGTTAAAATGTTTCTGTAACGTCGCGAGGAAAACATTTGTCTTCGCACGTTGCCTGCGAAACTTACTCTATGCAACATGTTTGACTTGCTTCGTTCATTTGAAAAACATCTCACATGTTCCAGATCATTACACCTCTCTAGTAATGTAACGCGGGCATTTGATTTTCTTGGTACCAGTGTCTATGGTCCCATATCTGGACTGAATTGATTGGAAACAATTATTTTTCACATGGTGCGTTTAAGCCAACTTTTACTTTAGCCAAGTCTTTTAAATTTAAGATTATTATTGTATGGGATTTATTTTTTATGGTCGAACGAAATCGATCAATTCTTTATAGAGGAGAGCATCATCTAGCGAGATTCGACGTCTTTAACGATACATCCGCTCTTATTGTTATAACTTAGATATACAGACAGACCACAGCACAGAGGGGAAGAGGGACGAATGCAGCTTGAGTTATTGCCGGTATGAAACCCATAGCAAATGACGTGGTTCTACGTGACCGGGAAGTAAACGGTACATCCCCATCGAGCTCTCTCTCTCTCTCTCTCTCTCTCTCTCTCTCTCTCTCTCTCTCTCTGTCCGGCAGCTCCAACACTGCTGCAATCAGCAACGCACAGCGCGCCGCTGCTCAGAGCAGAAATAAATTCAATTGAACTCTCGGAGAATAATATGGTTCGTTCCATACATGCCGCTTGCGCACGTGCATTTACACGGATACGCAGGAAAAATGTACACAGCTAGCCAATACGAATTCGCATTGTTCCAAGCGAGAAACAAATGTAGAATCGACAATACAAAAAAAAGTGGTCCATGCCTATACTGCTAAATGCATATATGTATCAAACGTTGCTCCGTTACCTGAACAGAAGAAATGCGGGCCCTCGCAAAAAGGGCTGAATGTCCGGCGGTACACAGCTTCTCATTGCGTTCCAAATTGTTTGATATTTATGCAGGGGAAATACGAACGGTACATACTCATAAAACAGCAAACAAAAAGCACTACGCCACTAGTGGGTAGAGTTAATTTGCGCACTCGAACCTATCCTTGAAACACTCGAAGAGCATGCTGATCGATATCCGCTAGTTTTTGGCTAACGTTCCAAAAGAGAATTTTCAAATGTACATACCCTACGGAAGGTGATAAAATGACCGATGTACATATGTGTGTTCCGTCAATGTTAACCCTGAATTATCGAGTCAGATAATCCGGCAGAACACAGGACAAACTATATCGAAACATTTTCGACACGTGTATGAAGGCCAGTGTATTAATTATGCATTAGTTAAGAGTAAATATTTGTTTGCGTTAGGTGGAGTCAACACGTGTTTGATATAGGGCGCCACCTTCGCAAACTTCCATCGATCAAGGGTGCGTTTAATTGGATATTATAAATTTCCTTCGCGCTCGAACTTTTTCCTACGCTTTTTTAACTTGACGGAATTTATTATTCATAAGAAAACTGTAATGTTAGTCTCGTGCGATGGTAGTAAGTCAATATATCAACATGAACTTTATCCTGGTTTGGCTCGCATCGATGCTTTATCCTCAACTCCATTAATTACGACCTAATTATAATATCGTTTATTATTTAATTGGTCAATTAGCAATGAGATTAGTCATCTAGGTTCACCAATTAGGCTAAAACTAGAATCGCGCAATTGAAAAGATAACTTCCGAGACCGGTACGTGTGTAAACGGGAGGCTGTGCCAATACGTCGTAATGTCGTTTACGGACAGCAAATGTCGAGACAGCACGTAGAATGTGGCATGGATCGTTATGGCCGACATATTGGATCATCATGGTTGGATACGATACAATCAGAATTCCATCCCCGTACCGTGATGGCGTGTCCCCTATTAAATTTCGCGTAACTGTACCACGAAGATGTCGGATAACTCTCGACTCGAATCCCGCTACCGCTTATACGCCCAAGCGATACGGATGAAATCTTTGACCCGCTAAATAAATTTGACCCTAAAGAACAGATTTTTGCATTCAATTTGTTTTCTCGTAAAGATAAAAATAAATGGCGAATAAAATAAGTAGCGAATCGACGAAAAGTTCCGTTCAAAATGCGAATTGACCAGATTTCTAAATGGTAAACTCAATGCGATACGCACGTCTGGAAATGCCGAGCAACTCAACGACAACAATTTCATTCGCCACTTTACAGGTAAGTAGGTTACCCAACGGAGGTAGCAATGTGGCGAATTAAGGCAATCAATTACCAAGACGAACGCAGAAATTTCCTTAAAAGCATCGCACGCTTAATTCGGCGGACAAAGAGGCGGAACGGAGCGGCCGCAAATTGCGGACGAAGAAGCTTTGCTTTTGTGTCGAGCTCGAGTGCGCTCGGCCTAAAGAGATGAAGAGAGACGCAAACATTAGGAACGTACTTGATAATAATAAGCGGATGCAAAAGACAAGTACAAAAGTTTGGCTCGTTCTTTCTTCTCTTGCTGCTACTCTCGCACGGCAAGACTACTACTTCTTCTTTTAGCGTTTCGAAAAATATAAATTAACCCAAACTTTTAACCTTGATTTTAAATTGAATTTGTCGCATGTTTCATGTATTTTCTCAAAGTTTCGGCCTCTTGTGAGTCTTCATCAGGAATCCTGTATCACTCGCTTCATTCGTGCGACAAACTGTGATATCGTCAGGATTACAGTTACATGCTATGTAGGAAGTACATCATGAATATAGTCTTTTAATATGACTCATTAAATCCTGAAACATGATCGTTAATCAAATTCTGATCGAAATTCCAAACCTGATCGCAAATAACGTGTTGGGATTAATGTAGTTATCAACAAAAAAATTTCTCATGTAAGAGTACTGTTCATAACTTGGATTGGGGATAACCTACCAATAACTACATTTTCTATCGCTTAATCATCAGCTCAATTTAGAACGAAACGCTGAAAATCCTTTGGGACTATCTATCATGGACAAAACAGAAATTATATTCATAGTGAGCTAGAATATTGCCAATATGTGATTGATGATCTCATACGAGATAGTTGAAAAGTTGTTTGACTAATACATTTACTTAATATAATCCGAAGCGCACCCTTACAATATACATCGGATACATGTATAAACAAAGTAAATAAACAATACAGAAATGCTCCATCTACCTTAAATATCAGAACAAATCTGACAAACGTCAACCGGTATCAAGCATGGAAAACCATTACGCTCGATTATCCCCAAAATTTGACATCAAGATCATTAATGACGGAATAAGCCGCTCTTGTCATTATGAGAAAAGCCATTCACACAGGTAAACGAAAACCAATATATATATATATATATATACACGTGTCACGGGTGAGTTGACAATTAATACGCTCAAACGAAATTTTCGGAAAATCGAGGCAAGCACCCGCCGACGACGTATGAAATTTTCAGAAAGCGCTCGTTAATGCACGGCGGGCCATTTAAAAATTACCAATGACCGTACTATATACGCGACCGAACCAACGAACGAACGAACGAACGCGCAGAACGACGCCACGTTAATTAATCGCTTATTAATTTATCGGGCTAGTTTTTCGACATTTGCAATTGTAAAGCACGCAACAAGGCGCGACCCCCGTCGCTCCTTCCTGCTAAATCGCGCTCTCTCGCTCGTATATACATATATACACTTCACGGGGGGGGGGGGGGGGGGGCCCGCCAAAATTATACACCACCCCGGGGCCGGGTATACGCAGCCATGTGTGTGTGTGTTGGGCGCGATTATGTCGCGCGATTTATATCCCCTCGCGCGAGAGCGCGCACCCTCCCGAAATCGGCGATCCAGCGTCACGGAGTAATTTATAATTCATCGAGCCGCAATTTTGCACGGACGAACGGATCGCTGGACCCGTCGATAGATATTGCTCGAGAGCTGGCTGATAGCCAAAATCCCCGAGTCCGGCTCGTTCGGCCGAACTAAAAGGACTGCGTTATCCACGGCGAAGAAGTTCATTTTTAAAGTGCCATCTTCAATGCGCCCGAAATCCGATTGTGAATGGAGCCCCTTTCGCGCCATAATCTCGTAATCTTTATGCGACTGTCTTTTTTGTACGGCGAGAAATTTTTCTCTCTCCCTCCAACAAAAAAAAAAAAAAAAAAACAAGAAAAATAAAACCAGAAGGATTGATTTCCAATTCATTTCGATCAATTTCAGTTGGTTTTTGCGCATCTCTCATGCCGATATTCTTCAAAGCAGATCCGCGCTTGATTCCAAACCGCAGTTAAACGTCGAGTTCAATAAATGATTTATGGTAAAAGAAAAAAAAAAAAAAAAAAAAAAAAAAAAAAAAAAAAAAAAAAAAAAAAAAAAAAAAAAAAAAAATTGACTTGCACGAACAAATATTGGCAGCGCGACTATCGGGTATAGAGGAAGGTATAGAAAAGTTTGACAGGGAAAATCCATAAAAAATTATTGCCTCTTTAGACATGCATATAGACAATGTGCGCTTTATATATGTATGTAGGGAATTTTCCGTAATTCTATTAAGAATATTTATGGACAATTTATTCAAAATTTATTATCGTAATTTGAAGGCGAAGCGAATGATGCGCAATTCTAATATTTCATACGAGATACTCGAAATTTGCGACGGGCAAACTATCCGCGCGCACACTCCCTGCTTTTATTAAATTCTTTATTGGTTGCACTTCGCCCGTAAGGCCAACTTCGTAAATCAGCTTTATTAGCTGTGGTTCACCTCTGCATTTTCTCTTCGACATATTGTCCAACCGCTCTTCTTCGCCAAATAAAAGAATTCTTTATGACCCCGGCATTATTTGCGCGCTTGTTGCGTCTCTAATTCTTTTTTAACCCACTCTCAAAAGGAATATACAATATCGATTCGTCAAAATGAATTTCGCCAAGAATAAGTGGCGGGTGTTTTGTTCTTATTCGTATTTTCCACTAATGTTTTTAATTTACATTCATTTTCCATTGGATTTTTGTTAGAGTTGTTATATAGTTTTTGAAATTGCAATTTTTATAATGGAAAATTTATATGATGATGAATGGCAATTTTTACCATACTCGTAGAACCAATTCATGCGCTATTCCCGCATGTTTTTGTCAACAGTTAGAAAAATTTTCAAATAATAAGAATTAATAATCCTGCAAAATGGATTGGTATACAGTTCGCTAGATGTCTCCGTCCACCATCAATGTTCAAGCAAGTGACAGATTCTAGGGCTTATAAGGCAGGTTTCTACTACAGTTGCCTTAATGACGAGTCTAGTAGTAGGACCGAGACGAAACGCCAATTTCCATCTTAACACAGTGGTTCGGACGATCGATAACTAAATTCTCTATATAATGAGATATTACCTCTGACCGTTAAAAAAACGAAAAATTCCAAATGTATTTATGTATTTATCAACAATTTGAAAAAATTTCAAATAATTTTTTTTTTTCAAGTTGGTAGTCTCTTTTGGATTGGTTTACCATATTTTTATTTCAATTTCAATTTGTACTGAACAATTAGGTTTCTTTTTGCAGTTGATAGTTAACAATTTCGAAATATTTTTCAGAGAAAGATTCCAGAATCTCATATAAATACAACTTTTATGTCCAGTACATTATTTATGTGGGAGTAATCATTTTTGAAAATTACGTGTATTTAGTATTTCAGTAAATTTTTAGGTTAGGTTAACATTTAGCAGGAGGCCTGGGCGGGGTAATAGGGGTATAAAAATCTAAATATTATAGCATTTCGTCTGTTTCTTTTTTCATTTTTCTTGAAAATTAGTACATTTTAGCAATATATGTACTGTAAAAGTTTCAAATAATTGTTTTTGAAAGATGATAAATGTGTAGTAAAAGCGAATAAGGTAATTGTTCATTACATTTATACATTTTGAGTACAATAAGTTAACAAAATATAGTAATTGAGATAAGTAGATAATTGTTAACTGGCATGCTAACCGGAGGGTCGAGTCTCCAACAAAAGGGCAATTGCAGGGGCGAGCATTTTCTAACGGCGGCATTGAGGGTAATAGCATTTAAATGTTCCGCGAAAGGAGTATTTCGGGTTTGCCAAATGGGGATGACACACCCGCGTTAAATCCGGAAGCCCCGAGGGTCGCGCGCGTCGCGTGGTTTTTCGGCCTCGACCACCAAAGTGCCAAACACGCAATCCGAATTCTCGTGTAACTTTGCCCGGTTCTACCGGCTCTCCCTTTTGTTTTTGCTTGTGCGTTCGGACCCCGGGCGATTCGGACTCTGCCAATTTACCGACGGACGGCTCGCTTTATCGAGACAGAAACGCTCGTGAAATCCCTTTTTCCGTTCCAGCAAACTTTTCGCGTTTAATGAAACAGAGACAAGCCAAGCTCCATTAGAAAACATTGAAGATAATTTTGGAATTCAAAGGTAAACAATAAAAAAGAAAAAAAAAAGGAAAAAAAGAAAACGAAACACAATAATGGAATGTACAGTATATCATGTATAGTGCTGAGGATCAACGTGACAAACACGACTATTTTATGATCTGATATTTTCTTATAGATGGTAGTCTTGCAGAGGAAAGGGGTTTTTGGGGAAAGAAAATGAATAAACGAGTAAAAATTATCCATTTTAACTACTTTTGACGATTAAAAGCGGTCAAGAAAAAATGTTCTTTGTTCGTGTGGTGTAAAACAAACATTATTAACATCTCGTAGTTTTTATTTTAATGTTTGATTCTTTAAAGTACCCTTCGGAGCAGTACCCACTTTGCGCATTCTTTCAATCAGTTTCTGCAATGACTCATTATCGACTCGATGATGCTATCACACAAAGGACTAGACGCATCGAATTTATTTCATTGAGAAATATGAAAGAATAAATGGAAGTACTGACTTGAGCAACGAGGAAAGATATGATGACGTTATCGTCGACCACACATAACACCAAACTCCAAGTACACTTTCGAAATGAGGAAGGAGGTACAAGACATTACAAAGCAACCGCAACATAACTGACGTCAACGACATGGAAGGCACATCCATTGCTGCTATAATGGAATCAACGGCCCTTAAAATTCTTCCGAAGAAACCTTTTGTGACTTTGGCTTCCTAAATAAGCCGGGAAAGGAGACAGCTGAGTAATTTTTTTCAGTCGCAGGGCTCGTAAGTGGAAATAACGCGGCCAGTGTCGTGCCATAAGCGGAAGGACGTTTGTCTCAATTTGCCGCGGACGCGAATTCTCGCGAACCAGGATGAAAGGGAGCCTAAAACTGGACGAAGGATATAGAGCTGCGGGAGAGGCTGGGACTACTGTGACACGTTTTCGTTTTTTCGGAATGGCTCACGAGTCCCGCGGGACCCTTAACCTCGTCCTGAGGAATGGTCGCCTTTAAGGGACGAGAGATTTAATGGCTACGGTTGCCTTCCGAACCGAGATTTGTTGTGTGCTCTGGTACTTTCTCCCCTGTCCTCGTGAATCGCGTTATAAATCCGATGCCTGAAATATACTCATTAAACATGATGCTGATGCTTCAATACGAGACGTCTTATTACTTGCGATAATAAATTCGCACGTCCTTCATTGTCTGTTAATTCATCAGTTTTTGATTCCTTTCTGCTATTTGCGATTCCAGCAAACGAAATGTCGGATCGGCTTTTGGGTGGTTCCAATAGCATTTAAGAACGCTAGACAATATCTACCTCACAACTCTGATGAATATCGTAACGTTTTAAGAAACATTATTTGAGAGATAATTCCAGATAAGACCCAATGTACGTACAGCTGTCGATGTCGTGAAGGTCCATTGCGTATATGATGGACCTACAGTCGTTGATACAATGGACGAAAACGTGGATCGATTTTCTAATGAATGAAAACTAAACGTTTATTGGTCGCCCAATGTCAGCGTGAATCTGGCCATCCAATGTACGTGCAATTTTCATTTAAAGAGCCTCGAAGTGCTTTCAAGTACACGCGTATATATATAAGAACGCGTAAGGGACCTAAGCAAATAAATCCTCATTGAAAATGGCAATCAAACATAACGCTTCAGGAATTCACTTCCGTCGGTGTTAGGGGGGCGCTTCCGTGTCTCTGAACCCAGATTTCGCGCATGCACGCCTCATTCGGGCGTTTTTTCCCAGCACCGTCGGTCGTCGCGGCGCTTCTTTCTCTTTCCCGTTCACGGAAGATAGGCAGCGGGACTTTTTTATATGTGCTCGCACGGAACTGCGACAATACTAACTTCCGACGCAGTAAGTGCACCAACGCGGCGAGAAACAACAAACGCTGAGAAAAATAGAAAAAGGATGGATATACGAGCGGAAAAAAAGGGTGGGATCGAGCAAGAAAGAATTGCAGTGGGCGGACGCGGTAAAACGAGAGAGGAGTGTTGGAGATGGGCGGGCGCGGGTGGCAGGACGCGACAAAATGAGAGAGAAAGGAAGCAGCGGGCGGAAACGACGAAATCCTTTCGGCATTCGTGCATCTCTTTTGTATTTTTTGTCACTACGTCGCTAGAGTGTCACCTCGCGTGCATTATACCTTGCTTTTCTCGCTTTTTCCCTTTATTACAGACGCGCGCGCGCGCGCGCGAATTTTTCTCCTGTCCGCGCTATTATACGGGACGAAAATTATTTCTATACGGGTACGTTGACACTCGAATACATTTGGGATCTTCATTTTTGACGGGAAAAATTTATTGACTGATTCCATCGATTGGACCTTACGTTCTGCACTCTTAAAATTGCAGATTTTCAAATTGCTATAGAGTGGAAGTAAGTTTGTGGGCTTGTACATTAATAATGTATTAGTTTGATTGGCTGAAAGAAATTCTTAAATGGACTACTACACCATACGAAACTAAAAGCTGATTCGTGGAAAATGAATTCCTTAACAACTGGCCAAAAGTATATTACAGCTTGAAAATACTTTAATTAAAGCGTAAGAAGCAGGAGAATTCGAAATTGTTTCCGTCCCCTTCGTCATCTTCCAGATTAACCATTCAACGAGTTTCGCTTTTCGCTCGGTGGACCGCTATCAGCACTTTACAACTTCGATTCTGGTCGTGCCAAAACCTCGCAGCAAGTCGCGCGTAAATCGGCTCGCTGCACCGCAATTTCTGAAACGACGACGAATTCAATTCTGCATTTCTTCCGGGTTATATTTTTGAATTCTCCGACGGGAATAATTCCGTTACCTTTGACTCATTTCAGGTGCAACGTTACGGACGTCGATTTGACCTGAATTTATCGGCATTAACAAGTTGGATTACCTGACTTAACATGATGCTTACTAGTTAATTTCAATACATATAAAGACCATAGTAAATTCTTACGTTTTGAATATCAACAAAAAGTTTCTGAATTTAATTACCATTTGGACTATGCACTGCTCCTTTTATTTTTACTAAATTACTAAAGCCTTTATTATGTATCCTACGAAAGAGAAACATCAGATTGATTGTTTATTTGATCATTTTTAAATGCTTCAAAAAATTTGATGTGTTACGTGCCCGTAACTTGCCTGTATATAACACAAATTTTACAAAAGGGCAAACTCGAAATTGTAGGTAAAATAGATAAAACTAAGAATCCTACAACAGCACTCCTAGCTTGCACTAATAGAACTAACGATGACTTGACATCTTCGAGACCACAAGGTAACATGATAATCTTGACCCACAAAAACCTGAATTATCGATCTCAGCATGAACCTATCACTTAACACTTTATGCACACAAACTCCCTACTTTACCGACAAGTATAAAAAAGCATCACATTTCACTTCGGACTCTTCTTATTTGTTTATCTTGAGACCAAAATGACCTGCGCATTATTTAAATAATGATACAACAAAATTTCGATATTTTAAGCAATTATTCAGTAACAAATGTAAATGGAATCCCAAACACATGAAACGATAGTAATTAAACAACCAACGCATAAACAATAGTACTTTTCATGTGCGTAAAATGGAGTTTTACGCATTGTCGTGCACGAGGGTCGGCGTAGCCGATATACAAAGACGTGGACATTACCAGGGTACATAGACATAAAGCCAGTAGGGCTTGCACATGAACTATCATTCAGAGTCCAGTGTACATTTTCGACGTATACGGAAGAAGGTACTGGCTCGACTAAAAAAAAGCCAAGCATAACGCGGCAAGAAAGATACTCAGCAGGATTAATGGAGATCCTGTAATTGAGAACAATGATAAAATGGCAAACACAGAGATATTGAAGGGAGTAAATTTATAAGAAAGTTGGTTTTTAAAATTGAAGAAAAGGAAAAGAAACCTATCAAAGTCTTTACATCAAGATTTAAGGTCTACAACTTAACGGACAGCTTTGATGAATCAACACTCGTAAGAATCAGGACGAACCTATTGCAATTTTTAAGGACGATAAATGTATTTAACTATGACTTACCTGAAAGGTTGGTAGATATTTTGAAGGAAGATTTTAAGAAATTCTTAACATCGGTAAATATAGAGATGGCGTTTTATACACTGAGTACAATGGACAAATCCGAACATAAGATAGCTTTACAAGTGTACACTGCTCCCAGCATCGTGGAGATTGGATACGGAACATGTGTATCAAAAGCAGAAGGGGACGCTTTATGGAAAGTATTTAATCATCTTTTAATGTCGACAGAGAAATAATAAAAGAGAAAGTGTTACAATTCGCACTGGCAGAAATAGAAATTGCCAAATGGCGCTGTCTAGTTGCTAGCGTGGTAGTGGCATGGCAATTTCTATTTTTACCAGGGCGCCAATAGTGCAATCGGAAATCATAATTGGCGGGTGCTCGAAGACTATATACGTCCAGTCGCCATCGGCACATTGCCTTTGTAACGTTTTTTTTTTTTTGTACATAATAAATAACTATATTTAAAATATAATGCAACACAAAATAAACAAATTTTATGAATTGTCATTTTTTTCAGTTTTCCCTCCAGTAATTTTGCAAAATATGTACGTATTCTGCTTCAATCAAAAAATAATTTTTTTTATGGTAGTGGTGTATCTTGTGTGTACAATCCTAAAATGTTAGCCCTTAATATTGAAAAATGTTGGAGTATGAGCTACTTCTGACAGAATATCTAGTGGGGATTGCCGGCGGCAGACGAAAACACGACGTCACTACGTTTGTATATATGACATTGTATATATATATAATCAGGTGGTTTGCAAATCAAATATTTATGATTAATTTGAATTGAATGTACCTTTTTGATTTTACATATTTATTCAAACATTTATAAGGTAAATCGACGAGTTCTCTGCTTTTAATGGGTGCATGACGATGTAAACGAATGATGTATGCATGCTAACGACCGTACAATCATTTACACTTTTCTGACGTTAAGCCGGCAAAATGACGCAGGTCTGACGCCACGTCGGAAATATGGCCAGCATCGACGATATTTCAGCCGAGGTGATATATATTTTGGTCCAGAGAAGAGCCAGCGTCTGCCCGGGTTAAAGCAAAAGCGCAAATTAGTAAAGTTATTACCGCCACCTATCGCGTACTAGTCGTTTATTAAATTGGACAGCGTTGCGGGAATGAAAAGGAAACTATGTAGCTGCTTTCGACCTCCGTCGCGCTCTTTCCCTCGCGTCCTTTCTTCCCTGTGTGTCGCCTGCCTTCCTTCCGACCGATGCTACGGGGCTCAGCATTGTTAATCCTTCCGCTTTTGTTATTCACCGGCGTAGCTTCGCAAGAGGTACCGCGGAGTGAGGCGAGAATACCGTGGCTTCTCAATGCAGCCTGAACCAAAAATGCGGTGACCGAGCGCACTACATATCATACATACGGTTTTTAAAAACGAGCGGACCTAAAGTGATCCTGGTTATTCGTCGAAGGACAAACTGTCCAGTCATTTATTTATTTCTTTTTTCTTTTTTAATCTGTAGTATTATGTTGTAAGTTTTTCTGATAAATCTTGGGAATATATATATATATTCACTGTCTAGTTATTGTGGACAATATAACTGGCCAGTTTTCTATTAGAAATATAACATTTTCCTTGATAACAATTAGTTGCCTTTTTTAGATAAATCTTGCACTTAGTTTCCTCAACGTCTGCCTACATTCTGCCCAATATCATTGTAATATTTTTAAATACATTTGTTATGAATAAGGTTATGTGCACCACAGGTATGATCTTCAATTACATTTAATATTCGTAAGTTTCATATAATGAAACTTACGAATATCATATGGGGTTTGTTCGTCTCCTTTTTCTTCATGCGTGACATGATTGCTGACTTCAGCCACATCTTCTCCAATATTTACAAGTGAGAAAAACAATTGTAACCGATTTTTATGGCACTTTTACATAACGATGTTTTGTTATATGTTTATTAAAATATAAAAGAAAACAGGTAAAATTGTCGTCCTACTAAGTTTGCAAAAATATTGTCTTTCAAAACAAACGATGAAATGGTTTTTTGAGGGCATGTATATAAATAAACTGAATATTTTTACTGGATAGTATGCTTGTTTTGTATACATATTTTGAATTATTTGATATGATGATTCTGTTGAAATTTTGAATAATTTCACTGAACGGTTAATAATATAGGTAAGATATTCAGGAAAAATCGTGGACACTTTAAATCCAATTTTAATACCCAGTATTTGGGCAGTTTTGTGACAAAAACTGGTCTATTTATTTTTGTCTTCATATTGTTCAGTTTATTAATACTTTTATTGAACACACTTTTAAACCAATAATTTATTAGATATCAAAACTATATAGTATGTAACTGTATAGTAAAATTGGACAGAATTTCTACAAGGGTTTGTATTATTCATTCGTTCGACTTATTTCCATTCCTTTATCATTTTGTCGAGAAAAGAAATGCTATAAAATTAGATTAAAGGAACAAAACTATATCTGATTTGCCTTTCCAGATAATTCGACTTGATTTTTATAAGGAATGGAGAACTACAACCCATAAAATAGTATATTTCTGGGTTTGAAAGTTCAATCGTTTACTCTGCATTAGTATAACTATATATGAGTTAGAGCTGCAGTTGGAAACGTCGGAGTCCACGGAAAATCATAAATTTTTCATTTATTCGGTTTTAGATTTACTTCATCTATATATATATTATAAACCATTTGTTTAACAAATTTACTGAAAATTAGTGAAATAATATCTGCATATACTAGGTACTAAAATTTCATATAAGCTGTGGATTGCAGGTGTGCGTAATGGGGTCAATATTGAGGTCAAATATTCAGGTCAGACATTGAGATCAAAAACGTGCATATTCGATTAAGCAAAAACAAAATAAAAAGGACATAAAATTTTAATTTCCAGTCGCTAAATTCAAATATTTCAAACTGACCTAGACGGTATAATGCTTTATGATTAATATTCTGATTTGCAGACAACGACAAAATTTTACAAATTATTTTCAATTTCCACCTGTCATGATTTGGGTCATGACAAGTGTATAACAGTGTATCTTATTCTCTATTTTTATTGCGTATATTTCAACAATTTAAGGGACAGTCAGCGCATTGGTTGTATTTGAGGTACTAAGGTGTTAATGCATAATTGGTAAAAAGTAGTTTTATTGAGATTGAAGATATTGAAAATAATAAGTCCTCATTGAAAAAATTGTATAAACGCTAATACAAAATAAAAAAAAAAACAAATTGATCAAAGGATAATAACTTAAAACGATAAAATAGTAGGATGGGGGAGGGGGTGTCAGTACAAATATTATAATGCTACTATAAAGTGATATCTTATCTTTTTCTCGTGTTGCAATTTTATATTTTGCAGTTGGTTCGCTCTCAGCTATGTCTCTTGACACTCTTGATTTCTTGGAGTGAAATTTTACTCTTTTAGAAGGGCTTTTCACTCTTTCTGGAGTTTAGATTCTCCGGCTCATTCCAAAATTTCCCTCCAGAAAGTGTGAGAAATCATGCTTTAAGAGTGCAATTTTCATTCATTTTGGAATGAAATTTCACTCCAAGACATATTTTCAGAAAGTATTCTATTTCGCTGATAATGTGAATGTGCTCAGAATCTTTCTGATTAGGTGGCATTTTGCTGAATACATTCTTGTATATATACTGACAGGAACAATGTGATTGCCATGTTTGCAATCCGAGACAAGGAAATACGGTGTTGATTGACAGCACAAAATTAATGCGGATATTGAACAATGAAAATGTTAATCGGAAAATGTATTTTTAAAAATGACAGATTTCACATGTGGCAATTCTTCAACGTAAGATGTTATCGGCACGGTACGTTGAAATGGGCCATTCTGCTCGTTTTCACGTACCTTATACGTTTCGCGAGGAAATTTCCACGATTCACTTTTATAGGTGTTAGTGACAGGGTTCGCGAAGTTTCCCGAATGGCTCAATATGCCTTGCTTACCTGAAACAAAAGAGAAACCTGCATTTGAATACATGTGCATTTTACTTTTATGACAATACTACAAAGTTTATGAACTAATTTTGAAAGAAATGATTTTAATGAATATTTATAATTCATATAAATTATATTATCATTTCCTCATATATACTACCACATTTTTATTTATGTAATATTATCAATTCTTCTATATCGATATTCTTTTTATATCCAAAATTTCTTGTCCATTTATGTTTTTCCTTAAATTTTTACCTTTTTACGTGTCATCACGTTGATTATATAATTTTCAAAGATGTAATTTATTATTATTGAACGATAACTTTTATATATTGTCATTTTTGCAGCATTCAGTACTTTAGACATTGTCAGTATTGGAACAGGTGATCGTTAGTCGTGCGGTGTCCACAGAGAGTGCGTGTAGAATGTATAATCGAGATTTGTGTTTGTGTCGTCCTGGGACGGGGTGATGATATTGCCCGTGTGTAATGAACCTGGCTTGTTTAACCGATGTGACACGTAAAAAAAGCAGTAAATCTGACCAGTATCTTGCCGTTATTGCGGTTTCAGCATTGATACAGCATTTTCCTATACTTTATATGGTATTCTCTCGTCTTGAAAAAACGTATATAACAATTGTTTATTCTTCATTGTCACTATAGGACAAATCGTTGGATTTTTAAGCCGACAATAAAGTCGATTCGCTCAGTGCCTCATTGTCTTGGAAAAATTGACCATTCATATATATATATATATATGTGTATATATAGAAGCTCGAGATTCTCCACCTCGAAAGGAACAGCAGGAGCGAGAATTTAAAATTACATTGTTCGAATAAAAGATTCGGAGCCTTGGATTTCTTGGGCAAAGATTTAAGGTAACTGCGCGCAGAGGGGATGATTACCGGGGTAAACTTCCGTCAGCCTATAAAATGGGGATGAATCCAGCCCGTTTCGCGTCCGAAGGGTGTGTACGCCGCGGGGCTACGCGATTTCCCAGCCCTGTAACTGCTGCTTCGCACGCGAACTCATGAATTTAAATGTAGACTCGATTCCGGCTAACTTCCTACATTTTTCTGCAAGCCGTGAAATCGGCCTCTGGTTGCTCGACGGATAACAACCCACTGCAAGATTGGCCGCCGAAAGTCAAGGCGCATTACGGAATGCCAAATTTTTTATTAGGTGACATTTTTCATTTTTTTTTTTTGTTGTTGTTGTTTTCCGTATAATAATGATTTTACGGTAGATATAACGAAACGGCCACATTTTTTATTTTTACTTGATGGGAGGAAGAATAAAAAAACGTTATATCGTTAAAAATGTTTGGATATATCGTTACGACGAATATTGATTGTATTCTCTGTAGCACGTTGTAAAACGCAGAATATTTCTAAAATATCCATCCCAACGCAGTCTCCAACATTTTATGGATCGTAAGTTATACTTTTACTCAATGTATACTTTTATGTAAATTTTTTTACAAATTTGAAATAGTATACGTGCCACTTTTAATCTGCGGTTTTCGTAAACTCCCATTTAATAACGATGTAACGGGAAGCTTGTGGGTTTGATTGATAAATCCATTAATTAATCACTTTCTGTCTTTTATTTCAATCGATTTTCCGCTGAAATGTTGCAAAATGTACCGGGACGATACGTACGCGCACGGCCGTGTTATGAAACGTCATTAATTATTTATAAAAATCCACAAATCTGTACGTACAATTTGAATTTACTCGCGGTACGCGGGAGCAAACGACAGTTTACATTTCCGATATTAAATCACAGAGGAAAATTAATTTGTCATCGATACCTGCAATGCGAATCCCGGGGATCTCGTAATTAATTTATATATCTTTAGCCCCGCATCGGCCCCAGGTATATATATATATCTATATAATACGTGTGCCGGATATTTCCCGGGTGGAGTTGCACATCTACGTTAGCTGCCATTTAATCTGGAGAGCATCGCAACCACCTATCGTGATCTACTGTACGATTTAGAGGATGAGTATATATATAGTACGGGGTTCGAAAAAAATCATTTTTATTTCGACTCGATAAAACCATTTCAACAGGCTCTTTCGCAAATCATTGCGGTTATTGCAATATTCTTTACGATTGGGAATTTATTCGCTTTGTTTTTTATTTCATTGCATTTCCTATCTATTGAATTAAGTATTTCGAATTAGGGCAATCAATATTATTTGGATTTAAACTGAGCTTTTATAGAAAACGCATATTGCAATTATCTATACGTTAACGTTTTTCACTCACTCTTTCAAAGGTGACGTTTATTACACCGGCGCTTCATATTAAACGGAAAATTTATGATTCTTTTTTTTTTAATCGTTAGAGCAATCATCGTCAGGGAAATAATCAACAATGTCCTAAATCGACAAAAGGGACAAAATCAAAAACTGAATGTTCGGTTAAAGGTATTATATTTCGAATTTAAGAAAACCAGAAAGGATCGAGACATCATATTATCGCTGTAACAATATGAGGATGTGGCATCCGATGAGGATGTGATAAGAAACGGCCTCGGAAAAACGTTTTAGTTTAGGATACTATGATAATACATATATGATAATATATGTATTATCATACCACGATTGATTATTTTTACATTATTTTTACACGTGTCTCGATTGTCTTTACATTTACAAACATAGAGGTCTAAAATTTAGTTTAAATAAAATATAAACAAATTGAAAAGAAAATTACGCCCTATACAGCCATGATATAATTTATTATATAAAACGCAATTAACACGAATGTGATATTTATAGAGTGCACTTTATTCAAATTTTGATTCGAGGTGTTGTAACTTTTGGATGAAGGGAGTTTTCTATATATATATATGTGAAATCTCTCGCTTCTCGACGCCCCGTTCTATCATCCGGTTTCATTTCGAAAATAAACTTTCCTGGACGAAACTCTCTTAGCGCAGTAAAGGTACTTGCCGCCCTTCCCTGACCTACCCGGCGAGTGACGGTGGTATGGTGGCATCAGGGTAGGATTTAAGCGTTTACATCATGAACGTCTGCCACGGACACGGATGTAAGCACCTCCACCCACAAAGTATATACGAGTCAAATCGAATTGGCCGGCTCCAAGTTTCCAGGACTCGTTTCACGCCGAGGTAACTTTACACACTTCTTGTATTCGCCGTCAACGGAGAGGATGCTGCGAATTGCGTTAAAAGTGAATTACGAGCATGCATCTATATGTGGAATCGATGGGTTTTGGTTAATAACCGCAAAATGAGGACATTGGCTAGATTAATTAGAAGCGAAGCAACTTTAATGAATGTAAAACCAGGTAATAATGATATGTGTTTTTATGTATTATGTCAAGTATGATATTATATCAAGTATGATATTATGTGTATATCCGAATCATGGCTGAATGATAATATTTGCGATGATACCCTTACAAATTAAAGGTTATCAAATGTTTAGAGCTGATATTCAAAAGGTGGCGTTGCGGTTTTTTATAAAAATTCGCTGTCATGTTGAAGATTTTTTGTAGAACCTAATGCAAATGGACTCGAGCAGCTCTGGGTCATTTTAAATCACCACGGTATTAAAGTTCGCGATCGGAGTACTTTATGGACGAGTATATATATGTCTCTCTAAATTCCTTTTACTCTTTGCAATTAACATATATAATTCATTGCTATCTTGTACAGATCAAAACAATTTTTATGTACGTAGTTTAGTCTGGTATATATAATACAAATAATATAAGACCTGATGTGAAAAGTGCGAATTATTATAGATTATATAGATTTATTTATTACGTTAATTGTATGTAATTTTTATGTAAAGTGTACCATTTTATTTGCTTATTTATAATTCTTAATGTATATTAAATTGCGATTACTTATTTATAGTTTTATAATTATCATCAGGTACATATCTGATTGTGTTCTGTTGGTCAGGCTGTAAAGCAGCATCTGCTGTGCCTTGCCTTTTGTGTATGTAACTTAATAACACAGTCAAAACGATTATTATATTATTATTATTATTGTTATTATTATTATTATTATAATTATTATTATTACTATTACTAGGTAAACATGTTCCTAGTTGTTTTTATTAAGTTTTCTTTTTATTGCATTGATGTAGATTTTTGATTCTTTTGATTCTATAATATTTTTGGGTTAATTTAATTTTGTACATTAAGTTTTCATATATGTAGACAAATGTTGTTATATATTGATGTTAATCTTTATTCATCATTTTCAATTTTTATCATTTTTTCGACATTTTTTTTCAACGTTCGTATCCGTTTCCTTTATTTTTATTTTGATTTTCAAAAATGTTCACTCGCAAACTTGTTTTCTAACCTTTGTCCGTGTTTTGTAAACTTTTTGCAGTTTTGTACATTTTTAAAAACGTCCCGTCCCTGCGTTCAGTTTCTATTACATTCCCATTGTTCTCGAAATATCAATTCAGTATTTAAAAAGTTGCCTGTATTGCATATTTTTTTGATATACTATACGTCCACGTTTCAATGGCAATTTGCTGCAGAGGGCAGTCCTTTTTCGACTTTCAACGCAAAGAAATGAATATTAATAAACATAACGATATACACAAAAGTATGTTATTATTCATCAGCTCTCATTCAATTACATTGAGGAACGTTAACACGAAACGAATCTCGCATAATAATAGTAATAATAATAATAATAATAATAATAATGATAATGATAGTAATGATAATAAATTCCCAATGTATACCGCATATGTATTTATAATTAATATGTAATACGTGATACAAATTAACAATCGATGATATAAAGAATTTGTTGAAATTTCAATATCATTTCAGTTTTGCATCCAGTAACCATTTATGTATTCGCGCTATACCAATGGATCTTATAAAATAATTAAAATTAATTACACGACGAATTATTGAGCATAACAAATTTTCAGTCACACACACACACGCACACGAATTTATTTATATATAGACAATATATACGTGTACAGTCAAAAAAATTGTACGGGCTTTATAATTGATTTTGCGCCCTAGGCCCGAAAATTTCGAGTGCGTTTTTTTCGATTCGACGAAGACAAAATACAATCCTCACGTTTTGAAGAATTATCTTATTTACGGAGTATCGGTACTTGACAAAATTAGATAATTAAAGTAATCTATTAATCACCAACTGATATGCGATGAGCATGATGCACTTATTCGTATCACATTGTTTATTTTTTGAATTGTATTTTATTTTACAATATACACTGGACATGCCATTAATAATGCATATTAATAAAAATTTGAATTATGATATATTGAAAAAAAAGAAAAAAACATAAAAAAAACAGAATGAAGTTCCAATTGCGACGAAGACGAGGAAGAGGGGAAAAGAAATGATATTCCTTACAAATTGTTTTTTTTTTTATTATAAATAATTCCTTTGCAAAACTACTTGTTTATTCGCGACCGTATAGTATTTTCATATGTATTCCGGAACGTAAATTTATGTACACGGGTTGTCGTCCTATAAACCGTTGCCTTTGTTTTTGTTTACGGGGAGTTCAGCGAATTGTTTTCATACGCGATCGCCTCAGCAGGGTTAAGCCGCGTTTTTTATGACGACCAACATTTAGTTATTGTATACAAGAAGTTCACTTAACTGAAGTCTCTTTAACAAGATCCGAGGTGCTTGTTTTTAATTACTGATGTATTTACTTTTTTATTCTTATCATTGATTTAAAGAAAAAAACGCTGATTACGTCATTATAGTTTACGATAGTCCCCATGAACAAAAAAAAACTAAAGTGTCACTTTTAATCAACTTCCTTATGCATACACACATATATATGTATATATTATACATATATGTGTGTGTGATATATCTATACATAGTGCACGAAGATGCAGATCAAATATTTTCGTAAATTTTATGTTATATGTATTCTATATATATTCGTTCCATAACCACAAGGCTTCGTTGATAGTTTATATGTATGAAGATGTCGAACTTGTATCAACTTATATGCATATTGTAGCGCCACCTGTTGGTTGGGTCGACACTTTCAAGGCTACGTACGTTATAAAATGGAAGTTTGGAGTTTATGACAGCATATATACGTTAGAATAGGCGAATATGATGTGCACTGAAAATGCGGAACATCAAATCTAAACAATCAATTTATCCAATCCTTGAATATTCCAGTAAAAGTGTCAAAGTCGGTTCGCCGGGCGTAAGCGATGCAATTCTACTTACCACGTGCTGCTTACTATATACCCAAAGCTCGATCTGTATATTTCGCATGAACGTTCGCGGAATACACATCAGGTTTCTCAGTGCTGGAGTAATTTTCGCAGTGCATAAATGCAAGCTCTGTCAATTTCCTCCTCGACGTTTTAAGCGTAAGTGAATAATGATTGCTCCGATAATGACGCAATTACTCTGTAAACGCGTACACCCGTGTCGGGCTCTTCATCGCGGGACGGGGGGAATGGGCGGAACGGGGCTGCTGGCGTTTAATATGAGTATGTATTTCGTGGTGAAAAATGCGTGCGCGGTGCGGAAGTATGTAGAGACCGATGGTGAAAACGAACCGACGACATCCGGGCCAAAGGACAAGGACAGCGTGTCTTTGAGTCGGCATACGGAATGTCGCGTGCGATGCCGCAAATTCCGGTGTTCCGCAACGAATTCTCTCGGATATGTTACGTTGCCAATACGGTGCGCGGTAAGCGCGTAGTATATACACCGGTTCTGCCGTTGGGTAGTATACATACATATATATAGACCAGAGCGCGTCAAGCTGCGATGCTGCATACGTAATATCAAGTCACCTCGATGTAGTATTTTACCAGTTTCGAAGCGTATTGCGCATAGCACGCGCGAAATGAACATCGGGTATTTTACTTGCGTCCTCGAGGCAGTCGTTCGGCGACACACATTTTTCAATTTGTACGTGTAGGATTCAAATCGTCGCATCCGATCCGTGGCGGGCTATTTATCGAACGTGATTCTTCGAATTCGATTCAGTAAACGAGATTTGTCAAATACCTTTGAATTTGATACTGTCGAACTGGAATCGATTTTGTTCTGCTCAATAGGATTTGTTCCGTTTGTAACGGTCAGTTTCCCCGCTGTTTGGTATATTCAATGTAAACAATCCAATTAACGGTAAAAAATATTCCATTACAGCCGTCTATATTGACAAGATCTGCTTTATTGCCCTTGAATTTTTAGAAACACAGACATTTTGGAGATTCCTTGAATCGCTTTCAGATGACAAAGGTCAATTCGAGGCAGAGTCATATTCAACGGATAATCGTGGTTGATGACTTCAAAATCAATGAAGAAATGCCGTTATATTCAACAAATTCAAAGGGTACTTGGATGATATAAGATGAGACGAGATAAGATGGCATGAGACGAGATAAACTGAGACGAGAGGAGATGAGACGAAATGGGATGAGACGAGATGAAATGAGATAATAGTGCCCCAGAAGCTTTGAAACGGCAAAATCAAAGAATAGAGATAATGGGGACGAATTACAATCGACGATTATAAAAATTAAACGAATTTTAATCGCTGCCTTCCGTGAATTGCTAATAAATCTTTTTATATATTTCATTGGATAAACTGGGTCGCGAGGAAATTAATTACCCACATTGTAAACGAAAATTGTAACGCTCCAGGCTACCGTGCGGATGCCTCACATAACAATTAGTTGCGAACACCATTGAATTAATTGCCGGAGGCCCGTGTGAGTGCGTAACGCAAACTTTTGTTCCTGAATTAGCACGGGAATAGCATTTAGCGCGAGCGAGCTTGGTGAAAACGCGGCGAGAGTGTGTTAAATCGTAAGTGGCACAAATGCCATGCGCCTATACGTCATGGGGGAAGAAAAGTGTCGGAAATAGGCGAATGAGCCGGGATTGGTGCAAAATTGTTTACACTCGACACCTTATATCCAGCTTGAATAAACGGCCGGTATATTATTGCGGGACAAGCGATAGTAGCGAGCATCTTCGTCGGCAAGAAAGGGGCTTGAAGGGAAACGCGTGGGTTTCATTGCGAAGAGTCAATATTAATTAAGGTAATAGCAGGTCGACGGCCTCTGAACGGAACATTTTGCCGGACATAGTTTGTTTTATGTTTCACCGGCCACTCGGACCACATCGCTGATTTACTTACTTCCTACAGATACGTATATATGCTATATAATGAACGTGAGATATTTAAGAAGCATTATAATTAACAGTAAAATATACAGACTTTCGGAGCAATAATAAAAGTCATAAAACTTTTTAACTTCAGATTTTATAAGAGAGTATATCGTTTGTTTACGAATTGATAAATTAAAACAAAGTTATGCAGTTCCATAGGGACATTTCCTAACAAAGACTCGGTGGCAAACTCAGCGACCAATGACTTCCATCCGCCACAATCACCTTTTCCATTGTGAATTCAGACATTGGTGAAGATTACAAATTCATCCCATATCTATATAAAGCCTCGAGCACAATTGCGCTGAGTCGATTATGAAAACGCAACTTCCGCCCAAAGACTTAAAGTCCCACGACCCGTGCCTTCTGTTCCCGGTTCGAGTAGCGCAAAGCTCGATGAAACACTTGCAGCGTCACGAGAGCTTGCTGAAAAGCAGCTTTACCGAGCTTGCAACTTTGCCAAAAAGTACGTGAACATGGTGAATGCGAAAAAGGCCCTTCTTGCCTGAAAGCTCGTCGATTCGCCAAAACTGCGATCCATTTTCCCTTACATAAAAGTTGTCAAGATTCAATAGTTGCTCGAGACGACTATTAGATTTTATTGTACGAAATTTTATTTGCTGTTTATATACCTCGACTGTTAAACTTATATCCTATAAAATAATTTGTTTGTTCAGCGGAATAATTTCGTTTGAATTCTCATTATTAAAATCCTTGTGATCTAACTGCGACAAAGAGTCTTCTTAGCTGCACACAAAATGTTCGAATATGGCCCCTCATCACAATGGATTTAAATGCACCGCAAAGGACAACTTAAAATATTTCGAGCTATAATTGAACTACAACAATCGGGTCAAATTTTGGTATTGTATATGCTTTCTTTCTAGAGTTATTGTGTGAAGAATCACCTCATGAAATATTGTTGACCACTTGTAGGCTACCATGTATGAAAGAAAAATATTCTGCAGGACTGAACCCAAAGAATGTTAGCAAGTCAACAATTAAAAAGAAACAACTTGGGACAAAAGCGGAAAAAAATCCATTGTTGAATGAACCGAAAAATGGCTTCACAATGGACTGTACTCGTCAAATAATTACATCCCAAACTCGGGACAACAATCTTAAAATCTTGAAGGTATAAAAACATCATGAAAGTAGAGTATAATTGTATAGAAACCTCAGTTTTGAGTGTGGCAACAAAAAGGACGTGTATAATGGTACAGGGATAAGATTGCGTCTTCTCCTGTTCTTTTCTCCATTCTTTCCCATCCTATTTTCATGGTTCTTTCTGTCTCCCTCTATGCTTCTGTCCTACTTTCGCCCCCCCCCCCTCTCACTCTCTCTCTTTCTCTCTCTTCGTCATCGCACTTTCTCTGTCGGTTTCACTCGGCTCTCTCTTTTTCGTTCGGTGGCTTGCTCTTTTTTCTTCACGAATCCGCGTGTCCTCGTGAAAAGTGCACACTTCACCGCGAAAGCTCGTCCGTATTTCTCGAGCTAATGGCGTATTTTCTTCGAGACAGCAACGCTGGATAGTAACTTACCATCGTCCGCGAGAAAAGAATCGCGACCAGAGTAGACGAAAGGAATGGAATGGGAATGCTCGCTGGGATTTCCCATTTTTCGGCCCGTTCTGGTGATATGCAACGAAAAGCTTCTTAGGTGCGCGAAATCCGCATTCATCTTTTTCAGAGAACAAAACTATATATTAACTAAAATAATTTATAGCAAAGTATTCTATAAAGTAATGACTTTTATATAATAGGTTTAAAAAATAGTTCGAATATATAGTTTCCAAGTGTTATTTCAATAACAAACGTTTGTCGGTCAGACGATGTTGACGATTCAATAACTTTTTTCAAAGATACTCTAAATGACTATATATCTGCATGGAAGATGTCCGATAAGGATGATCACAAATTTTACGGCTATTCGATTAGCGTACAGTATAGGGAATCCTGAGAAAATGAGTAATTTTAAAAACAAGTGGGGTAAAAGGCGATAAAATAATAATACTAGCAAGAGTCAAATTCAGAACGACCACTCAACAAGGCGAATCGCAAAGTGCGTGTAAGGAGTACCGATGTCGCGGATAATCTAGGAAATATTAAATCGATTCGAAATCTGTAGATGGTACGCAATAACGCCGCATCAGAGTTCCACTGTAACGCGACAAATGTTATCCCGGGCAAAACTCGTAAAATTGTAGCGAGTATAGGAGCGGAGACTCTGCGTAGAAACTTTTGTCCTCGTCGACATGGCAAATATTGCAATAGCGAGGAAATCGACAGTCGGCTGTTTATTTTGGCTTGTTAGTCTCCGCGTTTTCAAGCTCATACCACTCCATATATTCATGTGCATGTGTGTGTGGGTGTGTATTTATATATGTATGTATCTATCTTTTAGATCAATGGCTGGGGGCGAAGAGCGTGTACGAATGGGCTAAACATCACGGTGCAAAACGCTGCGGGGAAAACGTCGCGCTGGAAGAGAGATTGAGAGACAGATTGGTAGCAAATGAGAGGAAGCCCCGTCACTTCGCATTTTCTGTCTGGATGTGTCTTTAAACAATTAGGGTTCGCGACTATTGACATTCGACTGGTTCCATAAAAAAACATCTTCAGGACGGTATCTGAATTTCCATTCTAATCACCCATTAAATTATAAAATTAGTGTAATACTTGGTTTAATTGAT
>JAPYZR010001511.1:0-32792 GCA_030522945.1 Trichopria nigra
ATAGATTTCCACCAAAAAATTCCCAAAATCGAAGAATCGGAAAAATTTTTGTTGGTGAATTCAATACTTCGCCCGCCTTGCGTCAGGCGAAGTAATGCATATATATATTAGTATAATCCTTTATATTATCGAAGTGACGTTTCAGTTTTCTGTATTGCATATAGTTACGTATATGTTATTATAGATATAGCAGTATAAACGTAGATATGTATGCACCCGCATATAATATGTCAACGCATTATCCGCATTTATATATAACTATATATATAATAAAAAAGAGTAATAATAATATTTAATTTTCGGTCTTTGTAAAGCGTAAGAAAATTATTGTATACCAAATTTGAATATTTCGTTATACGAAAAAGTGGAAAGAAATCATCGCCGAAGTTTCACATTTTGTAAGATATATTATACATATATATAGTATTGTAGTATTGTCTATTACTACTTATGATATATTAGTAAAACTTAAACTTCATAATAGATATAAAAGCAATAAGTTGCTCAAGATAAAGAAGATTTTATCATGTATATATATATTATTATATGTACACATTAAATTACAGAATTACTTTTTGTATAAATTATCAAGTGAGAGAGGGAGAGAGAGAGAGATCAAATGAGTTTCACTTGAATAGTAATGAAATAATTTGTTTTCATCAATATTTTGTTTTTTTGATAATTTAAAATTTTTTGAATACTTTATATATTTTTATATATTATACTATTTTTAATATCTACTATTTATGATATTTTTAATATTTTTAACTTTCTTAATAAATATTTTTTTAATAAACTGTTTTAATAAAAATATGTTTTTTAATAAACCGTTTGAAAAAATAAACTAAAAATTATAAAAAATCAAGTGAAATAAGATAAAAAACGATACTGAAAGTTTACACTGAATAAAATAGTAGTTTAGTGTTCACTCCAAGAAGTTTAAAGAGTCAAGAAAATGAAGGGGCCTACATCATATACATATATATACGTATAAATAAAAAGGATGACCGACTTCTCCAAATGTCGGTCTGTCATAACCGGTCATGTCAAATAAAACATCGATAGTATGTATGTTAAGAGTTAATAAAGTTTCTATCTGAAATGAAGTTGATCAGAAGTATGTCGCCCACTCAAATTTGCATAACTTGATTCAAAATTCAATTACATAGAAAAAAAAATGTAAACACCAATCATTCCATAGAAAGCGGGATTTCACATTGTCGAAATGGAGTTGTCGGATCTGTACTTGTCATTACTCCTCTATTCCATATATATATGTATATATATATATATATATATATATATATATATATATATATATATATTATCCGATTTCCTTCATTATTGAGCCGCCCCTGGGAGAAAATTAAGGTTTTTTCTCCTTTTTTCTCCATCCTTCAGGGGAGTTTGATGTAGATTTTAAACTCTTCTTTCACATACATTTTATAAATGATGTATAATGGAATGAATTGTCTTAGACACTACGGTTCTAAGACCACAAGAGGTCGAAAACAAAAAATTAATTACAAAAACACCCGATTACAAAATCACGAGCGACAAAATTAAAAAATTTAATTATGAAAATTCACGAATGCGAATATTAATGAAAATTGACGAAAACAGACGAAAGTTGTCGAAAATTAACGAAATATGGCGAAATTTGACGAAAATCGATGAAAATTAACGAACATTTATGAAAATTAAAGAAAATCCGTAATTTGTCATGAATAGAATATTACGCAACTAGTAAGAAAAAATGAGTTTTGACAAGTGAGGGGTTTGTCACGCGAGCGAAGCCAGTGCTGACAATCTGACTTGTCGGAAATGATGATTTAAGCCTTACATGTTCCGTACAATATATTTTCATTAATAACGTGAGGATATAGAGCAATTTCGAGCACTTCTTATTTTAGATAGCGTGAGAGAAATCGAACTTGTCTCTAAGGTGTTGAAAAAAAAAAGAAATTTTCAAACAACTGACCCGAACGATAATAACGTTCTGAACAAACATGACCGACGAAAAGAACAAAATGTGACGATTATTTCATTAAGAAATTTAACGGAAATCAACGGAAATCGATTGACGAAAATTGACGAAAAATAACGAAAATTAACGAAAACATTTGAAAATCAACGAAAATTGTCCAAACTTGACAAAAATCGACGAACGATATATGCAAAACAAACAAAATTTAAGTAATCCCGTATCCTCCTATACGAGATCCATAATTCGTCATTAACAAACAACAAAACAATGTTCAAAAAATCATTTAATTTCCAATGTGTGGAATTTCGTAATTAAAATATCTCCGACTTCCGATACTATCCTATTATCGTCACAGTTTTCTTCTTCAATTTCAGTTTATAATTCCTACCTGCTCACCGCTCCGAGATACTCGAAACGTTTATAACTGCTCAATCATCTGCTCCTTCACCCTTTCGAAATGTCTTGATTTCGAAAGGCCTGCGATTAATTATACTAGACAATTATTTCGAGCAATACGGAATAATTGTCATTATCTGAAATCGAAGGTATAATTTTAATTAGAAGCCAAGCGATTCGGTAACTCAATACCCATTCGATTCCTAGATGCTTAAACAAAAAAAAAAATCGGAACGCTTCGACCTAATGTTTATTTTTGTCTATATATATATATACTGTGGCGGTTACATATGTAGGAAGCTGCAAGAATTCTAATACGAGATCATGGGGCCAAGGAGAGGACTCTGGTTTCCGAGAATCGTGAATACCCATCATCGTCTCGTATATAGCAAATCAGAGAAAACGTGAATGGCGGACGTTTTACGCAATGCCCCTTTCAGATAGTGTATACGCGCGCGAAGCTGCATTTAACGATTAGCGCATGCTTCTAATAATTGCATCGGCCGATCTTCAGAAATTACGCTGCTGCTGCTGCGATTCATTTGCGAGGCGAGTGATTTACTTTACGCCGTTTCTTATGTTCATTTTTTGCTAGGGAAAAAAATATACATACATACTGCATATATATATATATATATTTTATTTGCAATATTTTTAATTTGAATATTACTGATGAACAGAAATGTCTCATTCTCATTCCTAAATCAATGTAATTTATACGAAAAATTTTATTTTCCGATATTTTGTAACTTATTTGGTTTAAAAAATCCATATTATATAGACTTAATATAGGTCTATATAAATTCGAAAATCACCACTATAACCAAACAATAACAGCATCTATATAGAAATGTTATGACATCATGGCCACTACAGTGTTTAAGTAAAAAATACTAGAGAAAACACGGTGTTCTTTCATGCCGTTTTACACGTGTGGAAACAAATTCAGACCTTCATGGTTGAAAAGTGTCGATTGATCCCACTAATCAAATATAAGTTGTCGGGTGTCAGCCGAGATCGTTTTGACATTTCATGGTTCTAAATATTTGAAAAGTAATATATATATATATATATATATGTATATTTATTCCTATCTATCTATCTATCTAGCCATATATACATACATATATATTTACATATATATATATATATATGTATGTATGTGTGTGTGTGTATGTGTGTGTGTGTGTGTGTGTAATAATTAAATAGTATAACAATTTAAGTAGTTAATTAACTACTAAAAATAAAAACATGAAAAATTGGAGTTATTATTTTGTTCTCAATGTGCTGCAGGTGTAATTGTGGTACTTTTTTTTTAATTTGTATAGAATTGAGAGTGAATAAATAACCTCCAATTTTTGGAAACAACAGAAAAAACTCAACTGAATAAAACGATTTAAAAAATTCCACAAAAAATGTGATAAAAAATAATGTGTTCTTTATTTTCGATGAGTTTTTGATTATTGAGAATTATTTTAGAACTTTAAGTAACTTTTCAAATGTATGCATTCAAAAATAATTTATCCAAAATATTAATGCATTTTCAATCAAATATTATGGAAAAAAAAAAATATTACGCTTGATTACATGCAAATTCATAATAATGCAATCTCAACATTCCTAAAGCAGAGAATTCTTCTAAATAACATTTTGAAAACATTAAAAAAAACAAAAAAAGAGCAATTGTTAAAATTTTAAAATGTATCGAAAATGTGCTTTGAAATACATTTGAAAAATAAGTAAATTTATAACAATGAGAGGCATATAAAGAATTTAGAAAACAGAGTGCGAGCGTATATATATATTATATATAAATATGTATTTATATAAAATGTGAACTGAACAAGTAATATCTATATACATATATATATGCGGATATATACGTTTTTCTTCGTTTTGTTTGGAATAATCTGAATTCATCATCGAAAATATCTTATCTGTAACGTTCAAAGTCAGTTATGAATTTACAAATGTTTAACATTTTAATGACATAGTTTGTAGAATATAAGCTCAACTGATAAACATAGCGAAACACATCATGCGGTAGACGTTAAATCAGACTAGACAACAATTTATGCGATTTTTAAATATAGCGACGGATTTGTTTCCTATTTTATACCTTTATTACACCATTTCTTATATGTTTTAATTATTTATATATCACAATATTGTTTACTTCATAACTATTCGCATATATATGTTTATATATTTATTTATTCATATATATTTTATTTATTTTACACATACATATATATATATTGCAGATTTAGAAGGGTTACAATATTAAAGACGCGAAAGAAGAAACTTCAATATTCGTGAATCAGTAAATTGTATTTAGAACGATATGTATTCAACTAAAAATATGTATATGATGTATATCATATTAATTTATTAATTAACGAATATCTTTCTCTGCGTGTATCGCTTCTGAATAATGTGTACAGCATCATCCGTAATTTTAGTAAATTGTATGTATATATGCATGCTGAAAATAATTCTCTATGAAATATATATTATAGTTTAAAACATAAATGTCATGTGTTTCTTCTGAAGATTATATATATAGAAAATTCACATATAGAAATCTGAATTAGTCAAAAACTACTACTGGAAATTTCTACATCCTGTCATTAAGACAATTAGTAATGATTTAAACTAATAATAAATAAAAAATTACTAATTCATTAGTCAAATTATACCAATTCAAAAATGGTAATAATAGTGTTTTAAAATAAAATCCTATTATTCTTTAACAAATTAGTTGAATTTGACTAATGAATGGCTAATGAACTTTTTTTTTACTCTTTTTTTATTAGTGAAAATCATTACTAATTGCTTAATAATTACTTTTTCGTTAATATATATGCATATAAATTTGTTGATTTGTTTTAAAAACACTTTAAAAGTGTATATAGTATATATGTATTTTTAATTATATAAATGTGTGTGTGTGTGTGTGTGTGCGTGTGTGTGTGTAGTTGTTAATTCAATTCTTCGCATCGTTTAATTCCTCGCTTTTATATCTATACACACATTACACACGCATCTCATATTCTCTATTACTTAATACATGTAAATCGCGCGTGTGCCCATACATCAAACGATTACAGAAAATTCCAGAACAGAAAATTAATTATTTAATTCGAGGACCATTAATCAAATGACTTCTCGCGGGAATCATTTATACAAAAAAAAAAAAAAGACAAAATAAAACGATCGGCTTACAATCTTCGTATTATACGCTACAAACATATATAATCGGGATTATAATCTCGCACTAGATGTCGGAGATTATAATCGAATCGTAATTATAATGAGACGTGTAATTAAGAGTTACGTACATATATGCTCCCGTGGTCTTTCCTAGGATTGCCCTATTAAGTATAATTATACATATATATATATATATATATATATATAAATATCGTGGAATAGCCACGTGCTGGACACTGTATCACGTTATAGCGTGTTATACCAACTTTTATAATAATAAATCGTTTTGAATTCGAATTAAGCGTGCGAAGATAATGGCGGGTTGCGATCCTATACTACTGTTATATATTCACAGAGCCAATCTCGTGATAAAAAAGGCAATTTTTAAATGTATTCTGTACAGTAGCCATTCTATTAGTTTCCTACGTTCATTCTCTGTTTTGTATAGGACAGTCGTGTCTCGTGACCAATGTATACCATGTACTATTTTTTTTTATTACTGAGAAGGGGGGGGGGGGGGGGTCGAAAGAAGAAAAATTATTTGAAAACAAAAAAATTAAACAAGGTAAAGTAATACCATAACGTAAAAAGTAAAAAATTGAAAATTAAAAATTATTGATGCGTTTTTTTTTCAAAATTCCAGCTCTGGTACTTCAATTCTACAGGGTACAAATTATCCCTAAAAAAATACGAGTGAAATCGATCGAAAATTGAACGAGAAATTTTAGAAGTATAAATAAATGTTCTCCAAATTTTATTATTTTTTTTCTATCTTTATTTCCAATATTTCTTATTCGATTTTCATCAAATATCACTTTTTTTCTATGGATCATAAAATCGTGTTTATTGTGTGGAATCACAGCACCAGAACGAAGATTTTGATAAAACATTGCAATAATTTTTAATTTTACTTTCTTTATATTTTTTAGGTTATGTCGGTAACGTCTGGACTTTTTATCTTCCTTCATGATTGAAGATAAAGGCATCATTCGTGTATATCTATTTAGATAATACACTTCATTAATACTGTATTAATTTTTCGGTCGTTTTAATAAATCCGAATTCTGTTATCGTTCTGACTTTCTAGAATGGGTTATGATTGAAAAATAAAAGGATATAATGAAATTTTGTTTATTGGGCCGTTCACACATATTCAACGTATATATTATAGCATTTTCTTTAAAATTACAATCCAAATTATATGGATCATAAAATAATCATCGATTATATAAATGCATGAAATTAATAGAAATGTAAGTTGAAAATATTTTTTTTATTATATACACACACATATATATATATATATATATATAGTTGTCACTCAATTTTTTGTTTAAATTTCGTACTTGGAAATCTGACAGCTTAATGACAAGAATTTCCTCAATGTCGTTATTATGCTATTTGATTGAAAGGAGTCTTCCCGACGCCATGATATGAAACAGACACTTGAATTTTTTAACACTCTACTCCCTGTCTGATCAATGCGATTTCGCAACGAACTCAGCTGCTGCCTCTGCTTCCCTATATGGTTGTTTGATATATTCTATAGGAAATATTGTACGAACCATAAATCGATACATAAAAGATTTTGTTTTAATAAAACCGATACGATATATTGACAAAAATCTCATTTTAAATTATGAAGCTTACAAATTACAATTACATTTTATTTTACATACACATATATATATGAAATTACTACTGCAAAAAAATTTGATAATTTCAAGTAAATATTTACTTAAATTAAGAAAAGATTTTCTTGAATTAAGTAAGATTTACTAGAAAGAAGGAAACATATTCTTAATTCAAGTAAATATATTTACTAAATAAATATTTACTTGAATATAGACAATTTTTTTTTCTGTGTATATAGTGCAATTATCACATTTGTAAGCTTCTTAATTTAAAATGAGTTTTTTTAAATCGTATTGGTTTTAAAACAAAACTTTTTACCTATCGATTTATGGTTCGTATAAACAATATTTCCTATATATATATATATATATATATATATATATATAAAAAATATATTATTTATAAATAGATGTTATATATATGTAGCAAATAACTTTTATATATAATAAATATATATAAATTATTCATAACATTTATGAGTAAATGTATAATAATTTATTTATATATACAATTATATGGAAATATTGTACGTTTATATATGAAGTATTTTATATAAAAATATATAATGTTTTGTTAATTCGTAATTTTCATTGCCAAAATGAAGTTATCTAAGAAGAATTGAAACAATGTTTTTTCCCACGTCAAAAATAATTCATTAAATATAGTTACAGATATGGCAATTAATATCTCGACATAATTAATATTAACGATTTATACGTGTGATGTACATATACACGATTCAGTTTTATATTGTTACAATAAATAATAATTGAATTAACCGCGACAAACGCTGTATGGTATCGAATTCGTGAGATCGTATAGCGATTGCCGTACTTGGCATTAATTCAAATTACAATTTGATCTTATATGCACTTTGATTGCCCATTGTCTCCGGCCTGAGTAATAATAATAATTGGTTATATCGTTTATTTTCAGACCGGGCCCCGGGTAATTACGAAAGGGGCAAGGCCCTAAACTGCGCGAAAAATGGCGTCAACGATGGAAAGTTCTCACTATTCGAGCATTAGAAAAACGACGAGCCACGGTACTGGTCATTCTACTGGTCATTCTACTGGAACTAACAGACTGGACAATAATTTAGGTGAGTTTTATATTTTATCACACGCATATTCATTTATATTCATATATATTAATGCAGTCTCTTTCTATTTTATCTTTACAACGTCTCGAACAATATATTTTCCATGTATAAGTATATATATATATATATATATATATATATATTATATATTTTATACATATGTATATAAATATATAATTGTTATATATGATATATTATATCTAAGAGCTAAGGTAATTCAGATATGAAAGAAAATTTAAAAAATATTATATATATATATGATTTATATATGGCATAACAAATTTTGCATCATTAACAAATAATAAGAATAATAATAATTTATCTAATAATTTACATAATCATGAAACATTTTTTATAATAATTTATGTACAGTAATGATTTTTATTATTTTTATTTTTTATTTTACAATTAATAAATGCTAATGAGCGAATTATGTAAACAACATTGAGGCTTCATTTTTCTAATAATTTTCTCTGATTATAACATTATATACTTGCAGATGCTCTTTTGGAAGATCTGCAAACCAGCGTTTCCGGACCCACGACTACCAGCAAAGTCCGGACAATCTCACCGCAAGTGGAATATCGCACTGCCTCCAATCCAACGAAAATCGTTACAGAAGAAAGGTATTTATTTTGTGTGTGTATGAGTGTGTTTAATATAATATTAAAAAAATAAAAGTCACTTTTATTTGCATTTAACTATTGCCTCTTAATTATAATGAAAATTGTAAATCGGTCGATAACTTCAGTTCAGTTGAAATAACTCAACTTCAGTTCCTAACCTAAAATATATTCAAATTAAACGGAAACTATATAGATATATAAATTTTCAAGCCCGAATCAGTAATTATATATTGTAATATTTCTATTTGTATTAATTGTTTTAAATACTGACCGAGGGGGGGGGGGGGGGGGGGGGGGGCCCCCAAAAAAAAAAAAAAAAGTAAAAAACTTTTAAAAAATTTTTAAAAAAAACATTGAAAAGGACCCCCAGAAAACAAAAAAAAATAAAAAAAAAAAAAAAGTCATTGTAAAGGTACCCCAGTAAACAAATGTACATTAAAAAGTCAAAAAATGAATTAAAATGGATTCAATGTATATTAGTGGTTCAATTTTCAATTCACTTAAATCAATTTTAATTCATCTTTTACCTTCTAATGCACATTCGGTTGATAAGACAAAAATGCATCAACGTAGATTCGTTACAGTCAAATACAAATTGATTTAAAACGAATTCCAATCTGTACTTCAATGCATTCCAATGCATTAAAATCCACGATTATTTATAAATTAAAATCTACTGTTTATTTCAATCCACCTTAATTCAAACTGAAATCATTTTAATCGCAGTTAATGTTTAATACGAATTTAATATGATTAATACGAATTGAAGATCATTGAATTTAATTTATAGTCATTCATGTTGGATTGAAATGCATTGAAAAAGTATAGAATTTAATTTAATTATTGTTTAAATATTATTCGCGCATTCAAACGCATTGTAATGTATAGAATAGATAAGAATGTATATACTTATTGTTTGTTATAATACCGAATTCGCTCCTCGAATCGTCCGAATTCATTTCAATGCATTTTCATTTGTCGAATTTAAAGAAATAATGCAAAATCCATAAAATAATAAAGTCTGAAAATTCATTAAGGTAGAGAATACTTCTCAATCATTTTGAAAACATTTAAATCTAAAAATGAGACATTCTACAAATGTTTACATGTAGACAATACGCATTCAAATATATTTAAATACAAAAATAATAATAAGAATAACAGTTCCATAATATTAAAGGAAAAGTATAGAATTCAAATGTATAGGAATGTATTGAAATGCATTAAATTCCGCATTTTCAATTATTTTCGATTATTTTCGAGGTGTGTACATAAATCTAGTTGGAATTTATATACATGTATACATTTTTATAATATTGATAACTTAATAACACAAGTGTTTTTTCTTTTTACAGATGTACTACACCCTCTGGTAACGTAATGACAACGACCGAAAAGTACGTGAGTACAGGAACTGCCGGTTCACCTAGTGGAATTCCTGGCCTTGATGATCTCGACGTCGAATTACAAGATGTAAGTGTCTTCATTAAATACATAACGATATATACATTTTTAGAGCTTTGTTGCAAATGAGGATTTGTTATATATTGTTATATATAAACGACAACTTTAAACTTTTCCATTCAAGAGTCCCTCAATCTCGTAACCTCTATAATAAAGAATAAAGTTAAATTCATAGTAATAACGCGTAAAATAAAAAAAAAAAATTAATGTTCATTGAAAAAAGTCCCTAAATGATTTTGGCCAGTAGCTGTTCTAACTTATCGACCGTATAGTGTGATCGAATTTTTTGAATCCGTGATAGATGTCACGGCTTTGTCGTTCGTTTAATTCAAATTTAATGCGTAGGTAAGCGTATACGTATATAGTGCGTGCAATATCCAAACGACGCATTTTTTCAAAGTATTTTTATTTTTAAATATACTTTAACAAAGCGTCGTATTTTTTTTAATACATTTTTTTTCCGTTTTGGATTCAACAACAATAATGACTTTTTTTCAATAAAAATAATGAATAATGTGTTTTTTCAAGTTTTTATTTATTTACTTTATTAAGTGTGGTCATTTTGATTGTTCTTTAAAACAATTACCAGAATTTTAATCAAACATATAACGAGAAAAACATGATTTTAAAATTTGATATAATATATATATATATATACATATATATATATAAATTCTATGTTTTTATTATGAAATATAAACTTATATACATAAGTATTTTTTGAAATAAAAAATTGTCATTTTTTTTGGGATTTGTTTCTTTTTATTTTATATGCAAAGCAAATAATTTATATATAAAATATGAAAATTAAAATTATGGTTTTGTTTGTCACAAAAAATTATACTTGCGCAATTAACATTTGTTTAAAACTTGTGTTTGCTTGTACGTTAAAAATGTGGCATTTCGTTAGTTTCATATTAAAGCACACACACGCACACGCACACATATATATTATAAAGTATATCGTACTTGTGTTACCAATTATCGCAATTGAATATAGTCCTTGATACTCGACGCTACGTAATAAAACCGACATATAATTGAATTAAAAGACTAACGGACGTTGTTTTTATTCATTGGACCAAAACATCCGAGAAGAACATGTCATTCTATTACAAATCCTTGCCTAATATATATATATATATATATATATGCACGACAATGATTTATTATAAAATGACTTGTTCATATGAAATTACTTGAAATGGCCTGTATATATACACACATATTTCATATACACAATTTATTTCAATTCAACAATGTAAACAAAAGGAATCAAATAAAAAATAATTATCCACGTGCAATATAATGTACATTATTAATAAAGTAAAAATATTTAAAATATACAAAAATGTCATAAATAATAATTAGATTTAAACCTTTTGTAAAATTCTGATATTAATCAATAATTCTTATATATGACCATATATGGTTATTTAATTTATTCATAAGTGATTGAAATTATTTTGATTGTTATAAAATCATAAAACTTAAGTCGGTGTTTTCAAAACATTAAAATAAAAAAAAAATAGGAGATATTAAAATTTGTATTAACGTAGATTCGGAAGTATCGGTTATCAAGAAAATGAATCCTTTTTAATCCATTATAATGCAAGTTTTCACCTTTCAAGTGAATATTTTTCTCGTTATATGTATGTATATATCATAATAATACATATATCTCAGATTAAACTGATTGCATAACACAATTAATTGAACTATAATATGCGACTTGTGCTTGATTAAAATTATAGTAATTATTTTAAAGAGCAATCAAGATGTCCACACTTAATAAAGTAAATAAATAAAATCTTGATGGAAAAAAGGTTTGTTTCCAGATTTAAAAAGGAAAACAAAAATGCAATAAAAAAGTAGATGTTTATAATGCACGTCAACAACAATTATATATTGGCTCCACTTAGATGTGGTTAGTTTTTGGGATATTCCCGTTCTGAAATGTTAACTTTATTATTTTAGTATCAAAAAATTGAGGAATGTCTCAAAATTTGCGGAAAATAATATAAAATCGAATAATTACCGTTCTGTTTTTTAATTAGCCAATTAGCAGTGGATATATCCACAATCTTAAACAAAATAATGTTCTGAAATTCATAAAATTGTATTATGCTTAGTTCATTGAGCAAAATTATGAATGGGTACTCCAAACACTCGGAATGTCATATCGAATTAAGCAGCCGACGGTTTTTTAAAATTGATCAATCAGAAGTCGAGATATTTCCGTTTCTATCATCTCCAAACTGAATCACCTGTCCAGATGTTTAATGTCTAAAACTCCTGCCTTTTATATATTTCATGGTCATTAATAATGAACGAACCTTGGAACATATTCAAGACCATATACGAAATATGAGAAATCTGTCCATCACACCAGTGATGCTTTGAAGAGGAAGTTAACACTTGTGCAATAGTATATTTGACTAAAAGTAAACCAGAAAAGGATAAAAAATATTTATAAAAAGTATATAAATCTATTGAACAATTTTCAAAACCTGTATCAAGTCGAGTTTTCTTTACACCGTACTTTTTAGTTGACCAAATTTGAACATTTCGATTTAACCTATGGCCTATGGCGTAAGGGCGAAGGAATTAAGAACGCTTATTTTCAATTTAAAAGTGACAAACATTTTATCGAGAAAATGACCAATCCTCATAACTTCATTCAAACATTGACTGACCTTCGTTGTAGCGTTCAAGACAGAAATAGTCAAAAGGGTCGAAGTATACTCGAGCGAGCGAGGTCCACCTTCCTCAGTTCAAATATTAAATTTCCATTTTTTTTTTAATTTTTACAGAAATTATTTTTTTTCCTCGCTGTTCATTAATAAATTTCTGTAAACGTACACTGTAAAAGTAGTCGCGTGATGACGATAATCGCACTTAAGGATTCGTTAAGATATACATTCACAAATCCAGATTTCGAAAGAAGAAAACGCCATGAAAAAGCTCGTTCACTCGAGGCGAGCAGCCGGAATACACACATACACACACATATATTATTATATATATAATATATATATAAGGTCGGACCTCACCATATATGAGCAGAATCGCCAATGGTGCCGATGGCCAGATCTGATGCCGAGGTCCGAGCGTTGGCGGGCATTATTTGTAACCTATATCATTGCACCAATAACCATACGAGACTCGAGATTCCAGTTTCTTATTCTCATTGTCTTTCAAGGTCGATGGTTTCATCTCGTCGTCATTCGAGGCTGCTGTTACGAATTTACAAACAGAGCGGTGTCTCGTTTCTACATGTATATGCGCGGGAGGGACTGAATACATATATATCTGTATTTATAGCATCTGATGACAATGAGTTGCAGGAAATTTTCATGAATGAAAGCTTTATAAGTATACATATATACGCGCGATCGTCTGCCGCCGTTGATTGGTATAAAGAGATTTCGCGCATTTATAGACGCAACGTGCGTGCATTATGACGTTTTTTTTTTATTACATATATATTTATAAAAATACGTTCTGAATACATTATATGAGAATGATTAATAACATAATGCAATTTGAACACAAAGTGCATTATGTATTGTTTTTTTTTATAATTTTAAAATTTTACAAATATATTTTCTTATGTTTTTCATTATACATATTTCTTTACTATTTATTTTATATATATAGTTACATTTTTACCACGATCAACAATTTTTTCTAAATTTTCAGAACACAACGATTGTCCGCTGGCGTAACTTATTTTTTATTTGTCACTATATATGAAGAGAAATTACATTTTTTAGAAAAATTAATTCAATTATTGCACTGAAAAAGAAAATTTAAAAAAATTAGATATATATATATAAATGTATATTTTGAACCTAAATTTTTACAGTATTGTATTAAAAACCATGTCCTGTCTCAATTCTATATACGTAGTCGAGCCTCTGCAACTTTCCGGTTTACCTTCAATGGTCATCTTTTTATACTCTTTAATACGGGTTTCTAATTTTTTTTTCAGTCTGACCCATATATATATATATATATATATATATACACGTATATGCTTCATATATATATGCTACATCACAATGTTTGCACGAAATTTAATACAGAATATTACTCATTTTTTAATGGACCAGATCTAATTCCAACTAAAATCTTAAATATGGTTTAAGGTTTAGACACAAATTTCATGTTCTCTTCTTGTAACGTCGATGTTAATCTTTTTGTAACTCCTTGCACATCTGCTATATGGTATCGATGTAGTTTTAATAAGGCCGGTTTTATATTGATATTTGTCATTTTGAAAATAATTATATATAATAGACGTACATTCATTAACAAAATTTTTCTGGTTAGATGATGTTAGGAAAAATGGTGTTTTCCACTTAAACTGCCTGCAACTACTGCTGCATCCCCTCATTTCTCAGTGTGACAACAGTGAGCGATTCATTCAAACGTTTCACATTTCTAATAGCATTTTTCACTCGTGAAGAAGTGAAATTCTTTCTATTCTTTATCTTACAGTGAATAGAAAGACTTCACTATTTTACAAGATAAACTTCATATTCGCAACTTAATTCGCACTTGAAAATTTAGAGAGTTAGACTCATATACATTATTAATCGAATATCACTCAAGTGTTACTTTTTTATTCGTACAGATATTTTTTATTCTTAAGATACTTTTGAATAACTATTTATTCGCTGCGTATATTTCTAGAAGTGAAAAGCGGGCAACTCTTTGAAAAGAATGAAATGTCACTATAGAAATTGTGAAAACTGGCTTTTTAAAGAGTTGCTCAATTTTCACTACAAAAAATGTTGATGGTTATTTACGAGTCTTTTAACAGTTCGCCTAAAGTCTCGCAATTTTTACCAATGCTTTTTGTTTTTCAACACATTATCAAAAAATCAAAAACAAAAGCTACTATCTAAATTTCTTGGATTGAAAATTGAGCCAGTGGCTCAATGAGCCACTCTAAAAAAATTGATTTTTTGGCCCTTTCTATAGTGAGCTTTTCATTCTTTGTAGAACGCTTAGGAGAATATTCACTCCATAAACAGTCAATTTTATTTTATATTATTTTATTTTATTTTACATATATATACGGGACTAGCCCTTAACAATTACAATATGAAATACAATAATAATAAAAGAAAGACAATAATTGCAGAATAGAAAAAAAAAATACATAAAAAATTTATAACGCACAATACATACGCCAAGTTCCATTCTTAAACTTCCATTCTTAAGTCAATTGTCTTTTTTAGAAGAGTGAAATTTCACTTTTTAAAATAGTGGCTCAACTTTCACTCTGTATACAGTTTTAATAAATCCATCAATAGTTTGCCTGAGAATTTTACCCACTTGTGTTATTTTTCAACATGAAAATTGACAAACATTCTAAAAAACATAAACAAAAACAAAAGGTACTTTCTAAGTTTCTTGGAGTGAAATTTCACTCCATAAGGAGTGATAATTGAGCTAATCTTGTAAAGGAGTAAAATTTCACGCTTTATGAGTGACATTTCACTCTGTTTGTAGTGAAAATTCTCCTATTCAATCCAATGTAGACTGAAATTTCACTGCAAAATGTGTGAAATATCATTCTCAAAGAGTGAAAATTCAATTCATGAAATTTAGCGAGTTCTCTAAATTTCTTGGAGTTAAAATTGAGCCATTCTTAAAAAAGTGAGCTTATCGCTCTTTCTAGAGTGACATTTCATTCTTTTCACTAGGTTAGGAGAATATTCACTCCATAAATAGTCAAATATCGTTTTTAGTAGAGTGAAATTTCAGTTTTTAAAAGAGTGGCTCAACTTTCACTCCTAGAAATTTAGGTAGTCCTAATAAATCCATCAATAGTTTTCTTGTGGTCTCGAAAGTTTTACTCATTTTTTTCGTTTTTTAACACGATAATTGACAAACATTCTCTTTAAATTTCTTGGAGTGAAAGTTGAGCCACTCTTAAAAAAGTGAGTTTCTCGTCCATTCCACAGTGCCAATTCACTCTTTTATTAAAGCGAATCGGAGAATTGTCACTTCACGTTCTTAACTTCATTACAACGAGTTTTTTTTTTTGTTTTTGAAAACGTTTGTCAATTTCATATTGGAAAACAACAAATATTGTCAGATATTCTCGAAAACACTCTCTAAATTTGTTGGAGTGAAAATAGAACCAATCTTTTAATCAACCGAATCGTTCCCTTTTTTCATGGGTGAAATTTCACTCTTTTCCGGGATGATCCGAAGAATTGTCACAAACGTCAAAATTTCGCTTTTATAAGAGTGAAAAAATCACTTTTTACAGAAAATGAGTCAATTTCAACTCCAATACTTTTAAGGAATATTCGCCTGAAGAATTGAAAGAAACGAAAATTTATGGGAAAGTCCCATCGACAAGTGATGTTTGAAACAAAAATTCATTGACATTATATAACACAGCTGATATTACGAATTCGTCACTCAATAAACGTCTTGGAGTGAAAATTGAGCCAGATAATCGTCAATTCAGAAATGGCTCAAAACTGCATGTCTCTTCTCGTATATATATTATATTCTTCTCTTTGTCCGCGTATATACATTAACATCCTGAACAAACAAGTGTACACTTTCAATTATCGATGCATTTTCACTCAACTAAAAATTATTCGAAAACACGTGCCTTATGTCATTTTCAAAAATACACAAAGGCGTTATCGACAATGGATGGCGATGACGAAATCGACCATTAATGTGAACCACAAAAGACGAGACGGAATAAATTATTATCCCTCGCTTTTAAAGGTTACTTCACTGTTTTTGTAAAATTCCTCGCGCCCTGAGCCTACGTCGGATGTACGAGGATGATGACGCTTATATGCCATATACTCTCGTGTGAATGTATATATATATACAATATATACAGGTATATTTAAAGCGAGCGCACCTCCATAAAAAAAAAATCGTCCCACACGCGACAAATAACGAATGCATCGGCCTCAGTTCTGACATCGCTGGATTGCAGTTCGAGGCGAATTGTCCAAGTGCGCGATTTCCTCAGCGGTCCCCCAAGATCATCATCTCGAGATCAGTCTTCTTGTTGGTCTCGGACCGTGCGGTCTCCAAAACCTCGGCGTGTGCGTCGGATTAAGAAATGGGCCGATCATCGAAAAAAGTTGTGACTCTTTGAATGTTGAATTTATCACGCGTTCGTGAACTGTCCGATTTGAGTTAATTGAGTTTATTAAACAGAAATTATCGCCATTAATCGCCGCCGAGCGCTAATTAATCGATTGATTGATTGCCTGTATAATCGCATTTAATTTCGTTGCATTGCAAAAGTGTCTCGAAATCTCGCTAAAATATATATACGAGTGTATATATATACCAAAAAATAAAAAAACTGACCGTTGCTTGGCTGACTCTATGAGAAATTTAATAATTGCTTCGATTTTAATTGTAGGGACTAATTACATTAATTGTGCTAAATTGGAATTGGTGATCAAAATGTCGTTTTAACAATATCATGGTGACATAATGATACGTTATAAGGGATTTATTTAAAACATGGCAATAATGTAAACGACATTAATAATAATAATAATAATATAATTTTAAAACATTCAACTGAATTGAAGGTTAGTGCCCAACAAACACAAAAGTAAAAGGTATATATAACGACTACGTAACATTGATGTAAGAAGTATAACAATTATATATAAAAGTTACATTACCGTTAACTTTTGTGTTTGCTGGGTGAATATAAAACAGTGAAAATGGGTCCTAATCAGTAATTGTCCACTTAGTAGATTTCAACATTTTAAATCGAGGGAATAGGTTTTCAAAATTGCTCCGTTTTTTTTTAAATCTGCAATCGTCTTCTTATATATTTCTCGTGTTTTTTTTTCTTTTTCTTCTCGTGCAATTTTTCTTTTCTTCTTCTCCTTCCTCTTCGTATTATTCATCAATTTTTTACTTTTTTCCCTATTTTTCTCCTATTGTTCTTGTTCTTCCTTTTTTTCTTATACTTGTAGATTTTATTTTCGTACATGTCATATGTAATAATAGATAATTGAAAAATCTTTAAAAACATATATTCTGTCATTGTTATAACGTTCTCGTTTTGTTCCTGTCGTGAGATTATAAAAAAAAAACTATAAATAAAATAATAAAGATTTAAAATAACAATAAACTGAATGGAAGGGCTGGATTCAAAATATTTCTCTATTTTTTAAAATCTGTATGTTTTGTTCTTCTTTTAGTTTTTGTGTCGTATTTTCTTTTTCTATTTCTTCTTCCATTTCATCTTCCCCTTCTCATTGATTTTTTATTTCTTACTTTCTTCTTGTTGTTCTTCTATTTCTATTTTTTCTTTCTATTTTTGTTCTATTTTTTTTCTTTCTATTGTTTTTCTATCTTTTATTCCATTTTTTTCTCCTTTTCTTCTATTTTCCTTCTCTGTTTCTTCTCTTTTGTTCTTTCCATTTTCCTACTATTTTCTTTCTATTTTTCTTTTATTTTCCTTCTATTTTTCTTCTATTTTTTTTTCTAAGTTTTTTTTCTATTTTTTCTTTCACTTCCTATTATTTTCCTTCTTATTTATTTTTATATCCTGTGGTCCACGTCCCGAGATAATAAAAAATCAATAAGTGCAATTAATAAAGATTCAAAAAAACTTTAAACTGAGTTTAAAGATTTGATTATCAATATTTCTCCATTTTTTTAAATCTCCACGTACTTATTTTAATGTCTTTATTTATTCTTTGATGTCTTCTTCTTCTTCTGCTTTTATTTTTTCATCCTCTCCTTAATTATTCTTCTATTTCATACGTTGTTTATATTGTTCTTCTATTTCTCATTTACTTCTTCCCATATTTCTTGTTTTTTTTTTAATTCCTATTTTTGCGTTTCTTCTTTATTTTTATTTCTTCGTTATGGCTCGTATTGTGTGATTATAAAACAATCAATAAATAAAATATCAAATATTTAAAAACCCATTAAACGAAATTGAAGGTTAAATTCGCAAATTTCTTTCATTCCTACTTTTCTTCTTATTTTTCTTTTACTTCTCTTCTTTTTTCTTATTATTTGTCTATTTCTTCTTTTTCTTCTGCCACTTTTCCCATTTTTCTATGCATTTTCTATTTTTATTTATCGTCTATACTATCACGTGTTTACATTTTTTCAATTTCCCTCCTACATTTTTTCTTTTTATCCTTCAAGATGAAAATCTCGGTGTTTCTCATTTTATAGATTTTTTTAAATGTAACTAATTTTTTTATATATTTTTTTATTTATTTTTTTTTAAATGTCATATTTAAATTTCATCATTATTTGTTTTCATTGTTTCGTCTACGTCGATGCCAATCCCGAATAACGTTAAAAACGATAAAATGCAAATGGAATGAAACGACACAACTTTGCAATTAACAAAACAATTTTCTGCACTGATCTCCTCCATTTGAACGAAATTAAAAAACAAACACACACACACACATACACACAACGTTACAGTTAGAATTAAGTAGACTCGCGTAATGATGTCATGTATAGCAACTGCTTAACATTGAATTTACCTTATACGATACCGTAAATAAGATTTTTTTCCGCCCTAGGGAAGGTTGGCCAGTTTTCCTCCCACGCTAATCGTTAAATCCAAAAAGTCTTCCGCGCAGAATGCCATTACAACCTCGCATACATTTCAATGGAATATCGATGCAAATGCTAATGTAACCGCGATTCTCGAATGGCTATTGTGTCGAGGATTCAAACTGTATAAAAATGTTTATTCAAATTGATGAAATTTTTGCAATCGTTATTAATCACGCCGATGTTTATCGTATACGCGACAACGTACATTTTCGATGTACGTAATGTGGGTGCGTGAAATATATACAATTTATTCATGATGGGAAAATTTGTGATTTGTAAATATTTCATTTTAACGTATTCATCGTTAACTTATTGAACGATACATTAAAACTTTCGTATAAACAGCAGATATTCTCGCATGGCACGTCAGAGCCATCCATTATTAGAAATTGGAAATGTTTTTGAAACAATTTAAAAATGACGGATTATTTTCAAAAAGAAAAAAAAAACAGAAATAAAAACGAGTAATAAAACTATAAAATTAATAAAATGAAATGTAAAAGAATCGGACGTTAATTAATAAAGAAAAATTACGAATGTTAAATGTTTACGCACACTAAAATGGCTCTTAGACATATAATTAACAAATAGGTTACGCATATTATTAACAAATTAATGAAACAAGACGTTGATATGTACAATATTTAAGTGAGATTTTGCTTGTGCGCAGGTGCAGCCGGGGCAGAGCAAAACCGTGGCTTACAAACAGGTTGCCTACAGCTACAACACGAAAAAAGAAGGAAAACCAATCGGTACGTATTAGATATTTATAAACCTCCATTTTGTTTAATATGAAAAATTGCTTCATACACAGACATATATTATTATTATATTAAAACGAATTTTCACTTATCAAAAAAGTAAATTTAAAATTGTAAAAATTATTACATTTAAATTAAATCTAAATTCGTCAATTTTCGTTTATATTCAAATTTTGAAAAGCGTAACAATGAATCTTTTCCTTTGCAATATACTAATTAAATATGAAAAAAGTATAATTAAAAAAAAAAGAAAAAACATTTTATACTTTTATGGAATTGATCGTAACGTTCGTAATAGAATTTACGCAGGTACCCTTTTAAAAATATAAAATTGAGTCATATGAACTTGGTGCTTACGAATGTACGGCCTTCGGCCGCCAAATTCGTCCCTGTATTATCGGCGGCTCCATAATTTCTGTTCTACTTGCGATGTAATTATACAGAGATAAATAATTAAAACAAATAATTAGATAAACAAAAATGTAAATACAAATATAATAAACAAATAAATAAATAAACAATCAAACAATCATTAGCCACGATTGAAAATGTTTTTCAATTTTATTCTTGCGAATTCACGCCCAATTCTGAACCAAATTCGCTGAAAATTGACGTACATCCATATACAAAACTTGTAAAAGCCCCCTAAAATAGATTTCGACCAGAGAATACACCTAGGTTCTGTTTAATTTGAATATTTTAAGTTAGTAATTGACTTTATCGACCGATCCATCGCATTAGCTTCCTGTTAACAAAACAATGAGACGAATTTCAGTATCGAAGAGTGTTAAAAATTTAACGTTTGAATTTCTTTAAGTTTCATGAAGTCGCTCTCATAAAGAGGGATGGATTTTTCACTCCTAGGATGACAATTCACTTATTTGAGAGTGATTCGGGGAAATTGCTGAATTTTCATTACAAAAAATTTAAAGACTGAGGCATTTCAATCAATGTATTCTACAGAGGTGGAATATATTTTATTATTACGAATAAAACGAACGTATTTTCTAGACCAAACGACATTTTTTGTATTAATGTATCTTATCGAATCGATTGATTTTTAAACATTTTATAAATAATTAAAAAAAAATGCAAATATGTACTCAATGTTTGAAGAATTGAAAAATTCGCTTTCATAATAATAATAATAACAAAAATAATAATAATACCAACAACAATAAAAAAAAAAATTCTATATTTTTCGGCTTTTTCTATGCTTTTGTTTACGATGAACCGAAAATAAAAGTATCGTTAAATAATAGTATGCCTGTCTCAGTTTCCGCGTGCTGTCATGTATGGACTCAAGTATTAGATTTATGCATGTAGTTCCAATACAATTACTCTCTGTCCAATCATTTTTTTTTTCGTAGAGGAAGAGTTAAGGGGGTTGAAAAGTAGAGCACTTACCGACCTTAAAGAGTACACTTTACTTTTTAAAAGTAGACTTTTAAAAGAAAAAGAATGTGCAAATTAAAAATTATTTCAAAATTTTTGTCAAAATTTGGAATCTGGTACTGTAATTCTACACGGTACATAAATGATCCTTAAAGAAATACCAGTGAAATCTGTTGATAATTTAACGAGAACCTTTGGATATAAAACAAAAAACTGTGTTCTCCAAATTTTATTTTTTTCTGTATTTCTAATATTTCAAATTCAATTTTCATCCAATGTCACTGATATTTTTTTAAGAATCATATTTATTGTGTACAATTACCGTAAGAGAACTCACCGAATGCCTGTAACGTTTTTGAAATGTTTCAGAAACGCAGACATGAAACGTATCATAAACATTTGGTTACAGGTATTTGGTGCCTGTTGGGTACCTAACCTCGTGCGTAAAAGTACACTTTACACCCTCGTTAGGTTATATACCATTTCAATAATTTTGTACTTTTTTTACTATCTATAGGTTAGGTCGGTAAATGTTCTACTTCAGACCCTCCTTAAGAGTCCTTTTCCCTTATACTTTTATATAATTAAAATTGTCAAGAATATAATCATTTATGTTTAGATTATTTTTTCTAAACTACGTGTTATTATATAAACAATTAATTTTTCATCATATACGCATATATTCGAAGATTTAAACGAAGTCTTAAAAAAAGGCTGATGACAAAATTTCGACGGAATTTTAATCGCTACCAAAAATATATACCTCGCGGTCACCCACACGTATCACAAATCGTTCGAAAACATCTTTTAATAAATCCAGCATGAAAAAAAAAGAAAAAAAAACAGAAAGACGAAGGTGGAAAATTCACGGACAGCCGTAAAATGATCGCGCACGCATGGACGCAAGGAACGGTGGACTATGACGCGATTCGTCGACATGACGGCATATAAGAGTTGCAAACCCAGTCTTGGTCGAGTATCGTTCCGCTCCTTTTACGGCATGCCACGTACGGCCTTGCTGTACGGTCAAATGGACGACGACACGGGCACGGCTCTTAACTATATACGTACAAAATCGAATGGCCAATTTCCCATCGCGGCCTTTTAATCCAAAGAGTTCACACGAGAATCGCAGTCGATTAGCGATGAAAAAACAAAAACTGAAATAAAACACCATTATGATATAGTACCGCGACTGTTTTCTATATAATTTTCTTAAATTCGCGCGTTTAATTCACATTGATGATAGGTCTTTTTTTTGATCGATTTGCCACTGTATCGATCAAAATATACAAAGATTCGATTTATCATTATGTTTTATAATTCATCTTATTACATAAAAGCTTGTAATCCTTTTTAATGGCTTAATTTATTCCGTATTATCATCACGGGGAGGGTGAGGGGGGCACGCGCTGGTTGCATGTGCCAATGTGACACCTATACAGTCATTTGCATGTTTGATTTTATGAAAGGTGAACTCGTAAACAGAGTGAATTAGTTCTGGAGTAAAGAAAATTGATGGATAACACATTGATTTATGCAATTAATTGAGAAAAGTCGGTACATAGAATTCATAAAATTAAAACAAATATAAAAAAAATGGTTAGGGGTAAAATACAATAACAAAATTTTGTTTTCAGTCATATTGAAATAAAATGGCGGTGCAGTGGAGAAAGCGTATATTTTTTCACTGGTAACAATTTTCAACCTACAGGACAAAAAACAATTCAAAGGAATTATTTTGAAATTACACATATATAAAAAACTAGAAAAGTATACGATTTTTCCGCTAAGTTGAAATTAACTTTTTCCATAAAAAATATATTGCTCTTTCCCATCGTTATGACGTTACATTTTTGTAAAAATCTCACGTACTTTTCTACTTTTTTTTTTAATATGTAACTTCAAAATCTTTATTAGTTTTTGTCATAAGTTATACGATCAAGTACGCGTAGAAGTACGAATAAAAGTGCTTTTCTTCATTAGCCACTGCGCCGCCATTTTGTTTCAATATGAGTTTAAAATTTTTTTTTCATTTACTTGAAGACTTATTTTAACATGTACTTGAAACAGAATTTTAAAATATCGCTCTGTTTTCTTCAAATAAATTTAAAAAATGATTTGATTTTGACCTCACAATGACCCCTTAAAGAAGTTCCAAAGTGAAACGGCAATTCACAATCGGTTTTTCCGAGATTCCTTCTTTATCGGCTAAATGATAAATACAACTGAACGTGAACATGTATAAAAACACCCCACTAAACAGCCCCTTAATTAAGGGGCTGCTAAACCGATTCTATCGATAACGTCATGTTCCTAAACTAAATATTCAAATTAAACAGAAAGTAAATATATTTTTCAAGCCGAAATCGATTTTAGGGCGCCTTGACGCATTTTTTATGAGCGAAGGGTAACATTTTAGCGAAATCGGTTAACAAACGAGAGAGAATTCGCAAGAACAAATTTTTGTAGTGTCATGCAGTTTGCTTTGTTACCTCCGAACTTTATTCTTATAAATTCTCGTTCGTTTCTGAATCGATTTCGCTGAAATTTGACCTACACTCAGAAAAAATGCGCAAAAATGCCCTAAAGTAGTAGTTAATTATGAATTCTCCCTGGAAGATATGTTTTTTTTTTAAGGAAAATAAGGCGTCGGTAAAAGCGAGTTAGATCAATAAGTAGCGTGTCGGTATTTAGCCGCCCCTTAAGAGGGTTCTAAAGTAGAACAGTTACCGACTGAGCTTTGCAATAATAAAAGTATAAATAACAAATTATTGAAACTTTTTTTTTTATATTTGGGCTCTGGAAGGGTGATTCTACATAACATATACAATCACCAAAAAAATTCCAGCAGAAATCATTAAAAATTAAATGAGAACTTTTCGAAACAAATTATTTTTTAGGTAGGTATGGAAAAATAATTTATTTCCAAAAATTTTCACTGAATTTTTCATTATTAGTGGAATTTTGTCGAGGAACCTTATATGTCATGTCAAATCACCCTTCCAAAGCCCAAATTTTGATAAAACGTTTCAATCATTTATAATTTACATTTTTCGTATTTCGGGGTTAACTTAAGGGGTTAACTTAAGGGGTTAACTTAAGGTCCCTTAAGGGGATTCTAAAGTAAAACAGTTACCGACTGAGTTTTTCAACAATTAAAGTATAAATAAAAAGTGATTGAAACGTTTCTTCAAAATTTGGCCTTTAATAGGACGATTCTTCATTACAATACAATCCTCAAAAAAGATATCACTGAAATTGGTTCAAAATTAAACGAGGATTATCCGAAATAAATTATTTTTATTGCTTTTAAGAGAAAATAATTTATTTCGGATAGTGTCCTCCTTTAATTTTGAATCAATGTCGCCGATATTTTTTAGGGGATTGCATATACGATGTGAAGAATCACCCTTCCAAAGCCCTTTTTTTTGAAAATATGTACGTTTCAATCCTTTTTTTAATCTATACTCTTCCTATTTTGAGGTTAGGTCGGTAACTGTTCTATACTTTAGAACCCCCTTGGGTTGTAAGTGACGCTAGTGCAGAAATTGAATAGTTACAAACAATTAATTGTATATTTCACGTAAAACACATTTAAGAAAACGAACCACCGGGCCATTCTTGATATTTTACAGATTCTGTTGATCACATTTTTATCGCATTTTATATTGTTTTATATACTTTTTGATAATAGTCGATTTTGCGTGCTGCCATTACAAGAATACAAACTACAGTTTTAAAATAATATAAAAGGGGATAAACGTGTGATCAACAGAATCTGTAAAATATACAGAATAGACTTGTGGTTCGATTTCGTCGAAACATTTTATGTGAAATTTTAGATTAATTGTTTTATTCGTATCTATTAAAATACCTACAACTTTATCACATTCCAGGAGAACACCCTTTTGAAAATAAAAATTTGTATAGGATTTACAGGCATCGATGATGTTGACATTATACTGAAATTCTAAACTCGTTTCTTCGATGACTCCTATGATCAAAATGTCCAATTTTACTCGAAATCTATAGGACGTTCTTGTGCTTGACTTTCTTCTCTTCCTTCTTAGCAAGGGTATTTTGTTCTGTAGATGATGTAAATTCAATTCTGAAAATTTGTTTTCACTAGGTGTTAAAGTAGACAATGTCAGAATTTCTTGACGAGGAATTCCTAATGGTACGATGGTTCCGGGGTTTCTTCCTGGCCATATTGGAAAAATAGATGCTTTGAGGATCTCTGAATATTCTTTGGAACACACATTTCGTATCAGGGACCTCGATGTGCATAATATATGACATAAGCCAAAATTCATGTTGAAATTTATGTTTTTGCAAGCTAGCATGATGACGCCCTTCATCTTGACTTTTTAATCCAATTCTTGTTAAAATAATGATTGACATTTTTCTCATCTTCTTACGCTGATTAAGAATTGAGAATTCTACTTTCTTGGGTTGTTGAATAATTTACACTCCGACATTATACTGTACATAGAAGTTTGTTATAATTATAATTTCTTCTTAAATCCCCACAAGATATAAGTAAATAATTATAATACACGTTACGTTATCAAAATATGAAAATTAAGTAAAATATAAATTCATTTTAAAAGAATTCACTCGAAGGGTTCAAAAATACAGTCACAGCATGTTTTTAGAAGTTCTTGAACAAGATTAAAATTTTTTTTTCAATAAAAAATAAATAAGATTTTTCAAATAAAGAGAGGGTTAAAAGATGAATTAAGATTGATGAACCGGAAAATTTATTTTCTAAATATTCACGAAACCAAACCAAATTTTCTTGAATAAATTTTCGTGTTAACAATCACAATATTTTCAAAATGTATAAATGAAGTTCGCCAAATTTATGCTTTCCGTTTATATTTTTCAGAATCGTGGGCAATGTCAGACAAGCTGAACAAGAGCGATGCGTCTCTCATGTGAGTACGGCTTTTCGAAAATATCTTTCGCCTTTGAAATAGAGCCAAGAGTAAATCGTGCGTTTCGTTTTATTCAAACAAGGAAAACAACAAAAAAAGAGAATTTTTCTTTTCGCAGAAGTTTAGGTTTTACTTACAATTAGGTCACTATTTTTATGAAAATGAAACCGTTATTAAACATTTGCTATATTATATTTTTATTGTTAATTAATTTTTTAGTTAAGATTAAATAACATTTTATTTTGAAACTTTACATTTTTTATTGTTTAACAAAATTATCAACCGGTAAAAAAAGTCTTATATGTTGTACGAGAAGAAAAATGAATAAATTGACTCTCACTTTATTTTCATAATTACATTTTCTTCTATAAATACACTAATGAAGAATTAAAGTATAAGCAGTAATATATATTATTAATGGAGTTAAGCCTGCCAATTACATTTAACTGATCATACGTGTTCATGCAGGGATGCAGTCCACGAGAGAAGTTTTGAAGAATCTCGCTCTACAAGGCGACATCGCAGTCGCAGTCCAGAGAGATCGACTAGGGTCAACAGAGAATTGGTAAGCACTGGTCAAAACCACAATGTATATGTAATATACATATATACATATATATGCATACATGTCATAAGTAAACAATATTTATGTATAGTACAAACTCAAATTTTTCTGGAACTAAAATTTATATTCGTTTGACAGACTTACAGTTCTGATACCAGCATGAAATCTGGATTGCGACAAGTCTCTCCATTGCCTAGTAATCATCGTGATCACACGTACATTAAAGAGACGAGTAAGTAAAATGAACGAATAACAAATACAAAGTAATAAACAAAAATACCTACAAATTTTAAATGGAATATTTATTACGTACTATAGGTTCGTGGAAAGAGCCAACCTCGTCGCAGAAAAACATAACAACAATCCGAACTGACGAAACTGAAGAAATGACGAATGTGGAGTACATACCTACTACCACTCCAATTCCATCGAATCTGGCACCAGGACCAAATACAAAAGTTACAACTACTATCAAGACCTACACTTACGAGTTACCTGGAGCACCCGAACAGTATGTCTCATCGGGAAATTTATCTAGAAATGTCGACAAGACCATAAGTTACTCGGTACCTCCACCTGAAAAGTCGGTCACTTATCATCATGTACGTAATGGTTCAACAAATTAATAACTAAACAATTATGTATTGGATTTATTTATTTTATAAACATCTTAAATTTTTTTATTTTATTAAAAAAAAAAAACTGCTCCAGTTCACATATATTCAAATTGTACCTTTGTTTTTCTGTAGTTGGACGAGAAGAAATCTGAAAAAATGTTCAGTAGCACTCGTAGCATAAGTCCAGTAAGATATCCTCCGTCACCATCGACTCTTCGTCGAGAAGAGAAGGTTTACGTTGAAGAACGGCAAGGCTATCGACCTGTCAGTCCTACGATTCAAACTACCACCAATTCCATGGCAAGAAATGAAAAATATTCTTATATCAATGGCTATGGTCCTCGGGGTCCTGGAGATTATCCAGATCATGCGCAAACGACAAAAGTAGAAAAGCATGTAATCTACCAAAACGAGCCACCACCACCTACAAAAAATGAAACTCGATCAACAACGATAAACCAGTATGAAGAACATTACTTGAGTAACAGACCTCCATCAAGAGGTTCAGCAAAACCTGCAAGCCCCTATTATCCAGGTGGTGAAAGTTCAGTGCACGCAAGTAGCACTGCGATCTATAAATATTCTAACGAAGTGGACCATCCAAAGCCGTTTCCTACTGGGGGTGTGAAAGTCTATCCAACAAATGGTGCTCCACAAAATGGCACTGGACCACCAAAGAAGTTAGAAGACCTTATGGCTTCGTTCTCTGATTCTGAGGTAATAGAGGAATTAAAAGTGAATTAAAAATTGAAGTAAATGATTGATTATAATTTTAAATATTTTTAGAGGGAAGTTTTACACGACATTGAAATCCATGAAAAACATCAACAGAAAACAAAAAAAGAAGTAGACTTCATTCCACATACTCCAGCAAAGGTACAAAGTAAGAACGTAGCTGGACCACCAGTTTACTATCCTCCTGGTTCTGCAGAATTTTCAAAAAAAGAAGAAATGGGTGCCGCGTCTCATGCCAGTGTAAATTTTCTTTCTTTTCTATAATTGATAGAAGTAACCATGTTGCAAGAACTGCATTCTAAATTTTTCAATTATTACAGGGAGGATGGGCAAAAGAAAGAGGAAAATACGAATATGCAGCTTCATCTAAGGATTCTGAGAAAGTCAAAACGAAGAAGGCTGTTGTACCGATTTGCCTACCACTCTGTTGTGCTTTGCCTTGTGTCATAATGTAGTTTATGTGAATCAATATTTCACAAATTTGAATAATTGTACTTTCAATTTTTGTTACTTACTGTAATAAGTAACAAAATAACTTAAAAGCCCTCGAATCAGCGTTTGAAGCAATGTAACTTATAAAAATGTTACTCGGTCATAAATCAACACGGTGATTTTTGTAAAGTAATGCTCGAACTGTAAGAACATCTATTCATTACAGTAACAATATGAGAAAAAAGCGCATGAAAACTTTGATTCAAGTCTCAAACGAGTTGATCACTTATGGTTTCTGAGAGCTGAAACTTAATAAGTTTACTTAATTACGAATTGTACATCGATTGTGTAGGAGGCAAGGGTTGTTCTAGTTACACTTTGTGTTTATCGGATATAATTTATTTTACTTTAAAAGAATGCAACTCTTATTATGCGAAAATATGATTGAATAAGACGTTGCAATAACAATTCTTTAAAATGTTTCAAATATTTTTTACTAATATTAAAATATATATTTATAGCTCATATTGTTACCTCATTAATATAAGCCATATATATTCACAGGTAGATTAAATTAAATGAAACATTCACAAATCAATTGTAATGGATTAAAGTGGCATTAAGTCCAAGTATATAAAATAGTAAATCAAGTAAATAATCCGAATGTACCTTTCTCTTGATTAATGGTATGAAAAACAATTCAAAAATTTTTAATTACTTCAGAAACCATTTTTTTTTTTTTTTTTTTTTTTTTTTTTTTTTTTTTTTTTTTTTTTTTTTTTTTTTTTTTTTTTTTTTTTTTTTTTTTTTTTTTTTTTTTTTTTTTTGTTTTTTGTGTTTTGAAATTTGTGTACAACTTAATATCCAGTTATTCCACTATTTATCAATTTATTAAAATGAAAAATTTAGATATTATGTTTTAAATTATGTATTAATTTCATGGCATAAATACATTAGATCAAAATCAATAATTTGTTTAACAAAGTAATGCAACATTTTAACAATGTAGAATTTGCATTATAAAACCTACTTTCTACAGAATCTGCCGCTACGTAATGTGTATTATATAAGAACACTTGTCAAATGTAGAATTTGACTCAATCGTATTTTAATAAGAACCATGGGTTTGTCTCAAGTCTAAAATTTAAACTTATTTATATTACATTAAACATGAAACAAGCTTAATGTTAAGCAGCTGTCAAAAGTTAAGAAAAAGGTACTAATCTTATACTTCTGTAATAAGATTAAATATTCCGTGAATTATGATGCTATAATAATAATAACATGACGGCAGATGCAATGAGCGCAACATGTCATTTTGTAGACTGTTTACGAGTAATGTACATAATACTGACAATAAAAACAAATATTTAATATAACTAGCCTTTGCAGTGAGTACTTATCTACTTTGTCGAAACTTTCAACAAGAGGCACTTGTGGATACTAAAGATTCTTTCTAGTAATGGTATATAGCGTATACAACAGCAATACAAAATATAGTGTCCTAGAAAAAGAAAAAACTTAGATTACCATTGCTTTTTTTCAATTAAAAAAAAAAAAAAAAACTAATAAGTACTTACATTGGCAAAATCATCATGTGCATAATTGTCCGATTCTGCATCCCAGATACATCGTGTTCCAATTTTTAAACCTGCACCTTTTTTCTCACCAAGCACAACATTGACTACATATTTGTAACCTTTGAATTTCAGTTCTGTAGAAATTGTCGAACATAGATCAATTAAAATATTGTAGAGAATATTTCAAAAAAATATGTTTTCGAAATATCACCTTTCATCTTTATTCGAATATCATTAGCAATTTGCGAAGACCAAACTTTAGCTTCTTCTTCATTGTATTCCTTTTTAGAAAGGGAATCATGCAGTATGGTATGAATCACTTCTTTAGCGCTCATTGGTAGGAATCTAAAATTTTAATAACACGTATTAAACAATTACGGACACAAGTAGTTGTACTTTTTTTTGGACACAAGTGCACAAGTGCAATTTACCAAATTGACTTTAAATTGCTAATCAATACAACACAAGTTTGTACAACAAAAGAAAATAAAAGGTATTTGATATAAGAAGTTTTAAAAACTGAAATATACTTGTTTTTAAGCCTTGGCCGAATTTGATACTCGCAATCATCGTCGTCTGGAATTTCTAAATTCAAGTCCGAATCATCAGTTTCAGTATACGATTTTTTATCATCTACTGCTGCTCCTCTACTGGATTCGCCAATTTCTTCCATTGTGGATCTTACAAGTTTATTTTTGTGCAATTTTATACAGTACTTTTATTCATTATTAACTTTATTGAATGAATAACGTATTTAAGTATAAAAAGTTAGTGTTAGGAAAAAAAGGTTATCAGACGTTTTCAGACGATCAACAATAACAATACCAGGCTACCAGAGATGAAAAGGGGTAGATCGCTCAGTTAGCGTGCCAAAAAATTTCGCCGTAAAGTGGCGCCAATTCGCGGAATGACGTTGCAGAAAAATGGTAACGAAGAGCACCCCAAACAAACGGCTGGAGCGCGGGAGGTAATGCAGAGCACAATCGATCGAAAAAGAAAAATCTCCCAGAACGCTTGTCGCGCCACCTGAAAATATGGATAGGCGGGAAATTTCATTTGCATATTTTCGCGCCATAAATTGGAAGATATGTAGAACAATTTCCAAAGCTTATTGTATTTCTTTGAAGGTACGTATTTATAACTGAATATTTCCTTTAATGTTCGAAAAGAAACACTTCCGTTATTGTTTTTGAAATGAAATTTCGATACCATTTTCCAACGATGGAATTCGTACCGGAAATGATTTCCTGACGTATATGGTTCAATTCGAAGTTGCGCCCGTTGATGTATATGTGCAAGAAAGTTGAAATTTCAAAGACGATATGGAGTCAAAAAGGAAAAGGAAACAGAGAGTTGATCTTGGCTAACAGTAATAAATGGTATCTTTTCCACGACGAGGAAGTTTCCAGCATTGTCGAAAAATTTCTGTTTAATTTTCGAATCGTTCATCTTTTTATTGATTGATGTAATCATTTCTCTTTTATGAATAATTTAACACCCAAATGTATTCAAAAGAATTTAAAACATTTCTAAATATCATTGTATACTAATACAAGTATTTTTAATTAATATTTACTTCGCCTGACGCAAGGCGGGCGAAGTATTATTGAATTTACCAACAAAAAATTTTTCTGATTCTTCGATTTTGGGAATTTTTTGGTGGAAATCTATTCGACCGATTTTTAAAATTGACCACTCATTCTCTTCGTCTATTCCTAGACAACATGAAGGT
>JAPYZR010001512.1:0-41937 GCA_030522945.1 Trichopria nigra
CCTAAATTTAGTGCATTAAATTGACCTTATAAACATCTATTATATTCGCTTTTCTTGTTGGTCCATATATGGACCAGTCCCGGAGCGAAAAGGTTAAGATTCTGACAATAATAGTTATTACAAAACCTTCACGAATTTTGTCATTTTTATACCTTACCGTGGTATGATTGATTTCATTTACATTGCCCCACTGCACCTGTTTCATTATTGTACAAACACGCACTTAAGTGGAAGGTATCATTTGAAAGATAATTTAAATAGGAACAATTCGTTTTTCCATAATTCTTTAGCATATAATCATTGACGAACCCCAGAGGTAGATGACGTATAAGGATCCTACACATGCATCACCTTTTGCCTACAGTTAATTGGCGGTACTTGTCACTTTAAAGTTTAATAAAAGAGCAACAAAATCATATTTTTAAAATTAAGCTTTAATTTTTATTTTTAAAATTAAATTAATACAAAAATTTTTTAAAAAGGACCCTTTTCTTGTTTAAATAAGTAATTCCAAATAAAGGATCAGGTTTTTTTCTATCGGTATACCAAATTTCAGAATGCCGTTTTTTTTTTATTTTAAAGATATTAAAAAGTAGCTCTTGCAAAGTGCAGCGCGCCGCGTCTTTGGAGGGACGCGACTGCGTACTGAAATATTCACTGTTTAATCTTAAAAAAAAAAAAAGGCATTCTGAAATTTGGTATACCTATAGAAAAAAGCCTGATCTTTCATTTGGAATTACTTTTGGAATTTAAAGAAGAAGAGTCCCTTTTAAAGAAAATTGCAGAATTATTTTTAATTTCGCGAAATCAAGATCAAATTATGAAAATTTTGCAAAATACAAATCACCAATCGAAAGAATATCGAAAAATCTATTAGAATCACCTAGACCGAAATTTTATTTATGACATGCATAAATAGAATAAATAAAGTTTTATGTCGACCCGAGATACCGATTTTTTGGCTTGGGATATTTCACGTAAAATGCCCCAGGTACGATAATAATAACATTGGATTTTTCCTGGTGTGCCTATAAAAAATGGCCAAGCAGGTTTACAGCACTTTTCATCGCACAACAAAGTGCACGAGTCACTTCTTTATTCGTGGAATAAAAAGACGAACCACATCTCCCCAATATTTCATGAACTATGAATATCTTTTCTGCTGTCTTGTCTTCAATATCACCAGAACACGTCGTAATGATTACCTACACTGTATGCAACATGCTAGGTTTTCGTGAACTTTATTATTGCCTCCGGACAAGTGCAATAGGGCTCCATCACTTATTCTATCTCATTTATATCGCCATATTTGAAAGACTATGGACATTGAACAAAGGGAGTTCCGTTGTAAAAGAGATTGATTTAAATTGTTTGAATCTGAATTTGAGAAGTAAGTTTGTTTCAATCAATTATTAGTAAATAATTCTTGGTGAATTAATGGACAAGAAATATTGTCAATCCAAATTAAAATTTGCTTAAATTCGCCTCACTCAAGAGAACGCGTTTAGTTTCTATATTCAGGAATCGCAATGAGTGTCCATAATGTGTTGGTAATATAGTATGAAATAGTAGTGAAACAGTATGTGTTCCCTGGATCATTCAAATACTAATTAAAACTATGTTTGTATTCCAATATACAATTCTGTTTTCTCTTTATCTTTTGCAGCTTAATTCCTTGTGTATCTCTTTTTGCAAAAATATCTTTATTTATTTCGCTAAATCTATATTATCTTTCCACGCTCAAAAGAAAATATTTCTCGTGGCACTCCAATAAATATTTTTTTACAAACCTGAGACATATATTATTATTATTATTATTATTATTAGTATTATTATTATTATTAAAGGCACGTGATACTTTACTTCTACCTATCCATTTCATACTTTGTATATATATAACAAAAATGGGTCATATAGATCGATAAATAAAGGGCCAAGTGGTGAAAAGTTAAAATAGAGAAATGAAACAAAATTAAAATAAAGGAGGCAATTAAAATAAGGGGGTGACTACTTAACGTATTTACGAGAAAATCCATTATACAGTATTAATAATTTTTTTTGCTCTCCTATTGAAAATCAATAATTTCGTCTTTGATATACTTAACATGTTACTTATATTCTAACTTTGCCCTTTATAACAATAAAAGTCTGCCTGACAAGAATTAAAGTTATACATAAAAGTAAAGACTGCATGTCACGGTTGGAATACAAGAATTGTTGTCGTGTAGAAAGAAAATAAACAACCAAATATATATTTTTAATATTATTTATGTGATTCTTCATATGTACAAATAATTAATATGTACAATAGTTTTGCTTACCGTAGTTGTATGTTATTAAAGTAACTTCCTTATTACTAGATTTCATTGCGTCAATAGAAACACGATGGGGCTTATGTCGCCGCATGTAATTTTGCGTGTACTTGACGATATACTTTTTATATCTACTGTTATATATCTCCGCAAGTTTGCACTTCACATGACATATCGTTATCACGTATAATTGTTTATGTACACACAATCTTTATAAAATTCGCATATGCGTAGAGCCTAACTACGAGTCACCTAATTCGAGTAAATCTGTCCGTTTAATTGTAATACGGTCCTTTCTTAAGGTTTGATTCATGTTCTGCATTAAACTGTGTAATAGCTCAATCCGGCACATCTAACTACGCTAAGCAGGTTCTTTGTTCGTGCGCGGAGACGGTAGCGCATATAGGATTACTAGTTCCGTACAGGAGCGACTTACTTGAAACGGTAACAACTTTTAGGGTTATGTTAGCGCATTCGGAATATTCCCATTCGAAATATTCGTACAGTTTACCACTCGACGAATACTCGTTCTACAACTACACGAAGAAGGTGTTAGCGGAATTTAACGAAAACCCTACGAAGATGCTGCTTTTGTGACTTTTTTTTTTTTCTCTCTTTTTTGTACAAAACTAATTTTCCACAGTGTAACGTAGTTACCATTTTACAATACTTCAGTGCAAAAATTATCTAAATAAACTGGGAACTCGCAATAATTTCGAACGACCTGGTTTTTTTGACGTACCCTGCTAAAAATTAACGCTTAAAGACCTAATTTCACTTTTAATGAACGTTTCAGCCACTCCCTCGACACGTCTGAAACGCTGTAAACAAAACAGAAAGCACAAGTATTTTTTTTTTTTTTTTTTTAGATATTATTTCGATCGTTCTTTTTTTTACACGGGTCGCAATGCCTCACATTTCTGGAAATACTATTCGTGAAACCTATAACTGAGACAATCACATCACTTTCATAAGGATATACGGATATTTCGTAAAAAATAATGCACATAAATAAAAGGAAAATAAATTTGTAAAATTTTCAAGGTGGTGCTTAAATTTAGATTCATTATTCGCCAATTAATGAAGGCACGTACACCAACAGGTAATGCGAAAAATTACATACTGTTATTTAACAATATAATTACAAAATAAATAATTTTACACAATTCCGAACAATAAAATGTTTCATGGAAAAAGATTCTCTTTTATGCAAAAATTTTTCGCTCGAGTAATTTTTACAGTACCATTTGAAATATTATTGAAGCCTGGTGAAAATCGAACTGTACGCAGGGTGTACGTAGGGGTCAATAAATCACTCTTATCTTACAGTCGCACCGCGGTTCGTAATAAATTAAATCATTCGTAATGATCTGCAAATACCATCAGTCAAAGAAGAAATCAAGAATTGTTATAAAAAAATAAACAAATGGACTACAAAATCATCCCAATCAATTTGTACATAATCCACTAAGAACGTCAAGCAAGAGTACACCAGGTTCAAGAAACATAAACTTCTACAAGATTAGAACAAATATAGTGCAAAAGTTATTCTCAATACAAATATTACAAATTATTTTTTTTTTCTTTTTCTTTACAAACTAAATATTAAATATGTAACAAAACCAACACGTATAGTAAAAAGAATTTGCTTATTGTCTCAAAAAGAGGCAGATTGTAAATAAAAAATCGGAGTTAAAAAAAAAACAAAACAAAAAAAGTGTTAGTCAACGTTCATATATTAAACGTCATTTCAAGTGTCATTTGGCACGCCCGTACAGCTCTCGTACATCCCCTTTTCACCAGGGCAAATTAATGTTATAGAAATTGTTTTGGTATCCAATTTAATTTTTCTGTACTGTTCAAAATGAATTGATAAATTATTGATGAAAATCATTTGCAATCCAAGCCTAATATTCTTTATAATCATAATATTTCATTAGGTCACAATTACCTTTTTTTTCCCTTGCGGATGATAATTATTGAGTTGAACGTGACCACGTCAATTTCTAACGCGACAGACGCAGATCGTTCGTTTCAAAAAGCGCCAAATATTTTGTAAAACTATTCAAGAATATCGAAAAAATATCATATGACGTAATTACCAAGAGGTAAGTACACACTCCGAATAACGCACTCTAGAACTCAAAAATGACTATGCATAAGGGAAAGGGACCGGAGTAAAATTGTGCGCTGAACTACTCCGAGGTAGAGTACCCCCGGGGATCTATCGTGGATCTATCGTGGAAAGTGATACGAGAAAAACTGGATTCCTATATTTGGAGTAACCGTCATTGCACTAATTTCTCTGCGCCATGTCGTTAAAATCCTGACGTTGGCAGTGTTTTTTTAATTCTTTTTTTTTTTTTTTTTTCTCTCTTTTGTTTGCTTGTATTATCTACACACGGATGATGTTAAGCTACTCTACTAGCTTGCATGTGACTCGAAACGAACGATTGTTGCAACATTACACGTATTATTTATTTATCTGTATCGCGGAAAAGATCTCGTAGAGACAAATGTAAACCAGCACATAGACAATCGAATAAATGCCAATCCCCATTTCGGTCGTCGCGCTTCTGACGCTCGCGAGACGGGTGCGTGACATTTTCGTTAATCAAGTCAGAAAGATTAAAAAAAAAAAAAAAGAAAGAAATTAAATGATTGGATACTTTCAACTGAACTTTACCCGTATTAATGATTGTAAAGATTATTTTGTAAAATCGATCCAACTTCTGTGACACTTTTATACAACCGCATGTGCATATAACGAAATCGTCACATTTTGTTAGTGCTTTGAATAGGCAACAGAAAGAAAATCATTGTGTAACATCTAAATAACATTCATATAATATATGCTTGAATAAAGGTTACAAAAATATACTTCGCCGATTATTCGGCACATTTTAACTTCCATTTGTAGATTTAGATTGGTGAAAATGTTACACGAATGTTGGTTGCTTTCCATATTCAATGGTATGCGACGACTACGATATATACACATATTCCAAAACACCAGTATATTAGTACATTAAGAGAAAAATCAAAAGAATTCATTCTACCCAATATATATGGTCTGCAAATTCTGTCATGTTTACGAAAATGTTACATCAGTGTCATGTAATCACATCGGCTTCTAGCAAAACACACGACTTTTAACCCGTGACGCAATTCTCGTCTGATTCGTAAAAACTCTTTGATTGAAAACAGCGTCAATATTTTACAGAACAAATAGACACTCATGAAAATGTACCATAAAAAGGGTATTCTACACTTGCACGTAAACGATTGTCCCGAGTTGTAATCAATTATCAGAAAATCCAAGGTTACATATCGCCTTATGTGACCAGTTCTGTACGTTATCCGGTATTGTAGAATAACCTTAAGAGTCACGCGCGCGACGACGACAATGGTGCAAAACGAGGTTGGGCATTTCGAGTTCAAACGTACCCGCGTTTCGCATCCTTGCGCATAGCCGGAGTCTCATTTTCGTCGTGAGGGGATTTTCCATCTTCGCCGAAAACTTTTATATATTTTCTCTAAGACTTTTCCGATAACTATGAATATAGTTAATATGCTCGTTAATCGTTTTTTTTGTTTTGTTTTACTTTACTTAAACTATACGTGTCGTCGAAACGGAAGAAACGCTTCGACTACGGTTGCGTTCAGTTCTTCGCTGCACGTATGAAAAACGCAATGTCGGCCCCATTCCAACTGCTTCGAAATTCAAACGTGCAATGGAACCTGTCACTAATAACCTCGTTTACTATATAGTAAGGTAGATTTCTTCAACGCGTCCCCTAGTCGAGTAAAATGATCGACAGATTGATGGCGGAGTCCCATATGGACGCGCAACCGGCGCAGATCATGTTGCACTATATCCGTGTACATCGATGTTACGCGACAGAGTCTACATGTAGTATAGGATATAGCTCCATGGGACACGATCATAAGGCGTGAAAATTATTCCGGACTGATTGGAAGGCTCGTCGTGTTTTGGGGGTCACGCGAGATGGGGCACTCGACCTCTTTATAGGTTACTAATGACGGTTCCACTGTGCATTCGCCGTTATTACAAAGATTCGTTGAATCGTAGTTGGCCAGTATTTTTTAAAGTTATAGTACACACTACTGCTGACAACGCTAAGACTCAATGGGTCATCTTAAAAAAATCAGTCTTTTAAAATCTAAAATCGAGATTCGAATCACTGTCGTCGTTACGGCCTTTTATGACGTCGGCAGCGAACAACCGAACGCAGCTTTACGAACAGGGTTTGTAACGCGCGTTTTATTCCCCCGCCTTCCGCTCGGACAGTGTATAGACGTTTTTGCATTTATAGAAGCAGTGACACTGACTACTATAAACTATCTTTTTATAATGCATGCATGCACACGTACACGTGACCTCGCGCTTCTCGTCGCGGATAGGAATCTTATTACTTTACGCGATAAGGGCTAATGTTTTTTTGTACCATTTTGTTCGGGGCCTTCTTGTTTTGTCGATTTCCTCGATCTCGCCCGCAGTGAAAAGTCGACATTGACGAAAGCACACCTCGTCACACCGCCGTCGACTGTCGGAGTAATAATTAGGAACATTTTGTAAGATTTGAGCACTTCTCTAATTCCTCGCCGAAACTCTCGATCGATCGAGGGCCCATGATCGAGACGTCATTTGAACGGGCGTTCGTGACGACTTTTCGACGCAGGCGCACAGCTTCACGCTTCGCGATTCGAGAGAGATCGCGTTATTTTAGTCGGGAGGTCGTTGCGAGATGCACTCACAATTCGTTTATCGTATGTGTGTGAGTGACAAGTGAATTTTCACTCTTTCATTCGAAGAAAGACAGGAAATCATCGCCCGTCGATGGATTTCCGCTGCTTGCACCACTACTCGGCGGGGTATTCAAGTCCGGCGGATCCAGATACGAAAGTAACTCCATCGGATCGACTACGGTGTCTGGGAGAAGCTGCAACATAAAATGGGTTCGCGTTAAGATTCCAGGCAACTTATATAGATCATTGACAATTCGGCTTTTGGCAATATTTTATAATTTATACAACCGCAATGATAACTTACATTCAACGTTTCTTGCCCTGTTGCCTCACCGTCGATGACGGCTGCTGGATCGAAGTTCAAGTCCGAAGGAATAATGTCTGACGTGTCCGTTACGCCCGTAAGAGTACTGGATGAGGTATTGTGATTGCCTGAATCTTGTACTGAGGATGGGGCGACACTCGGTGGTCCACTATTTCCACCTCCCGGAGTGTGAGGAGTATGAGGCGTATGTGGCATCTACACCGATACATTAAAAGCGATTAGACCTTCAAAAATTTGTTGGGCACATGATTAATTAATCATCAGATATTTTTATGATACAAAAAACCAACGACAGTTGTCTCAGTAAACATTGATAACCACGCGTGTCAAGATGTTTATTTATTAAACTGAAACGCTATGAAAACACGTCTATAGCCGACGAGAGACGTTGAGAAACTGAACTGTCGACATTAAAGCGCGAATTCATTGTGGCAAGTCCAAACTGAAGCTCATGCACGTTCTCGAATCGTAAATACAAATTTAAACACGAACGTAAGTTTAAAGACACGACGATGACTTTGGGCTCACAGACGAAAAAACTACCTAATGGTGGAATAATAATAATAATAATAATAATAATAATAATAATAATAATAATAATAATAATAATAATAATAATAATAATAATAATAATAATAATAATATAAATAATAATAATAATAATAATAATAATAATAACGTCTTTATTATAAAATAAACATTTTTTACAAAGGGCGAGACACAGCCTATGCTGATTTACAGCCTGACCTAATATAAAAATAAATAAGTAAAATATTGGTCGGAGTTAAATTATATATAGCCGAGTTGTATGACACGAAGTGCCCCACACAGAATTTAATACCACAGTAATATCACAGCGGACATGTAAGCTTTTTGTGATATATATATGTAATATTACGGAGATATTGCGATATATGCCGTCGGGAGGCTTACCTGATCAACGAATGACTTGTCGATTGCATTAAGTTGATCGAGAGGATTCACGGATTCGTTGAGATGTGGGACAGAACCTGGTCCACCGGTGTATTCGCCATTGCCGACGGAGCTCGTTACGAGGCCCAAATCGTTGCTTCCCGTGGGACACGTGACCGGCTTGAAGTCGTCATTGTACATTTTCCGTTCAGACGGCACAGAAGACGAGGAATTGACGTTCGAAGTCGTGGAAATGGAAGACGGCGGCGCAGACGACGATGGGTTCCGGTGGTTCGGTCCTCCATTACCGTATTGCGGATGCGTCGACGACGTAGCGTTCATCATCGAGCCGCTGACTATGCTGTTCATATCTGGCGGCATGTACGGACTCATTGCCTGAGTGTCCCAGCTGTTCATTGTTGGCAAGTTCATGCTTCCCGGCGACATGGCTTTTGTTAATCGCTTGCAGTCGTCTTCGTCAGATTTCTTCGGCTTCCAGTTCGCTGACGAATCCATCGTTACCTCCTCGACTTCTGGCGTCGCCGATGTTGTGCTCAGAATGCCCCACATGTACTGGTCCACTTCCAGACCTTCCAATTGCGCCGGTTTCCTGTAATTTCAGGGTACTTTTAGGTTAAAGTGCGTTTATCTTTTATTGTAAACAAAACAGTAAGTGGGAGTATCATTTGAAATTATCTGCATTTTGCCAAGACACACCTTTCTAAAAGAAAAATGTTTCGCAACATTTTTAAAACTGATCCTTTAACAAACTGTTCTAACTTTTGTTATCCTAAAAAATGTCCCTAGGTCTCTTATAATCGTCATTGTATTGATTATATTTAGTAGATTATACTTATAGATTGTTTTGAATCTTGTAATAAATACGGTTTTAATTCTACAAAATATACTGACGTGCAAACTGGGCATCTCCATGATCCTCGCTCAGAATTAAGCTGCAAGTATGATGCGAGATCGAAACACTGTATATGTTTACAGTCATGTCCTCTGGCCGGGAGTGCAATTCGTTTGAAGGTGATTGGACATTTCAGCGATATCTATAAATGGAAAAATTTGGCTTTAGTATACATATACATTTTTAAGATGTCACGGTTTTGTTGTAATTTAAAGTAAATTAAATTCATTGGCATAAATTTATTAGCATACATTCAAGGATATGCTAATAAAAAAGCAAAAAAATTATTTATATATTTTTTAAAACCTTCAAGATAAAACAAAATTTTAAAATTCGTATATCGACGATTTTGTTCTTTCATTGTAAGATAATATGTTATAAGATGTGATAGATAGATATCGTGAAATTATAATCGAAAGTGATAGTAAAGTGTGAAAAGTACCTTAATCGAGGTTTGCTCGACAACATCCTTCTCGGTCGGTATGCCGTTGTTGGATAGCGTACTGTTGAAATTCCTTTTGATCTTCGCTACGCAATGGTCCGCGACAAGGAGTCGCTTGCGCAAGAGTCCCTGTAGCACGCTTTGGACGCTCGGTCGATGGACCAATTGCAGGACGAATAGATGAGACTGTAAAGAATGGACGCATATAGGATGTGGTCGGTTTACATCATCGCTGGCTTTCATTAAATATTTCATCGTTGATTTTATCGAGCGACCACCTAACTCTCGCGGGTTGTCATATACGTATATACTTACACAGCAGCATGCCGACACGGTAATCTGAATGGTGTTGCGACCCGATTGGCAAACGTCCTTGAGATATAGAGGTTTGTGAGAAGTCTTGTTTTCTCCTCTGTCAATGACAAGTGGCGTCGCATTCACCGATACTTGCACGCTATTCGGCCAGTTCGTGTTCATTTGCCTGTCTTCGTGGTGAAAGCATTTCAATTGCAGTTCCAGATCCGGACGCCATATTAAGGTTTCGTAAACGGTTGTTTTAAGTTGGAATACATGGTTGCTCACAGCCAGGTTGTGTTCTAAACGGAATGGTGGAAGAATAATGCCGTCTCGTACGGGGAATGTTAATCTCAACTCTTCGTCTTCTGAAAATTACGTTATACATCGCATTCAAGTTTCATCTCATTTCACTAATTATTTATTAATCATGTACAGGCTAATGGATAGACCGATGGCCGGAAGATGTATAGACCGGGCTATGGCCGGGACCTACCCGAGCTACCCTATTCTAGCTACTTCTATTAGTGATCTGATCAAGCTATCTCCTAGGTATCTAGTCGGTCTTGTCACGCTTCACTTACCAGAAACCTGGTAGGGTCTCCTGTCTGGATTCCGATAAGGCCATCGGTTGGAATCCAGACCAGATTAGTCGTATATGATAGTAGCCTGATATAGGAACCCCATTGTCACAATCTAATTTAGCCAAATTAATAATAATTTTAAGGAGGTTCTGAATTATATAAAGTTATATGTAATTTTGTAGTCGTAAATATTCATATATTTAGATTCAAATATATACAGGTGTATAAAAAAGTTTTAATATGTGGTCACAAAATAATTACACATTTAGTCGCGTATCAATGAATGATGAATGAAGAAATTGGTTTATTTAATCAAGATTTATAACCTAATTTAACCTAATTAACCTAAGTTCAACCCCGGTAGTCCCCAATTGGTACCGGATTGACTTCCATCGGACTCCGGCTATCAATAATCATCTTTTTTCTTTTTCTTTTCTCTTTGTTTTTTAACTTTTTTGGAACTATAAACAGCCAATCCCCCACTTGCATCTGCAGCCGACTTCGCCCCTCTGTACCCACATTTGAGTGTGCAATGGCCTAGGGAAACTGTAGGAAACCTATGTCAAGTACAGCCGATCCCAGAGCAATTTCCGTCATAGAATTGCTGACCAATACTTCTCAGTGACGCCGGTTAGCATTCAGAGCCAAGCGTGGTAGAGCCCGCACAGACTGTGAGCGCCTGTGTGACATGCAACCGGTGGTACTGTTTTTCTTAAAGTCAACAATTATTGTGACGGGAGTCGAACCCGGGACCTTCGCGACGGCCAAGTTGATCATTTAAACGGTAAAAGTCCAACCCTACATAGTTTACTGGCCCAGGCAGAGGAGACTTACTTTGCATGCTCATCGGATTTTTGAGGTCGTTGAAGACCTTCCCATCAGAATTGGGACTAACGTAAGGCGGGATGCTTGATGCAGGCGTTAGCGGGGGCGTAGGATTTCCTGGAATCGGACTGTGTTGGTAACTCATGTTCCCAGTTCCGACCGCCGGTCGCATGGGTGTAGTATCTTGCTGATATTGATTGTTGTTCACCATGTAGTTTGAATTTCCTCCGTAAACCGGACTTTGCTGATGGCTAATATACTGGCTCGGATTCGAAACCATATTTCCCATCGCTCCGTTGTTGACGTTTCCACCGTTGTTCGTATTTACCGCTGGGTTGACGTGATGGTGATGGTGATGATTGGTGCCGACTACGGCATTGTTGCTACTAACAATTGGGCTATTGTAATATTGGTTTACTTGGGGGTTATTGGCGTACGGCATCGTTTGCCGCACACTAGCCGTGCGAGTCATCTGATTGGTCGGGTATCCAGTCGACGCAACCGGGAGCATATTCCCGGCAGTTTGGTGCATGGGCTGCACCGAACTCTGAACCGTAGGCTGAACTGACGTCGGATACTGAAAGTTCGGCCTAATGCCGGCATAATTTTGCGTGTATTGCGTCGCTGGCATAGTACCGTATCCCCCATGTTGCATTGCCGCATTCTGAACTGGGGCAGCGCCATAGGATACTTGCTGTTGCATCCTCTTCTGTGATGCATGGATTGCCGGGTTCGCATATGGGACCATTCTCCTCGCATACGCCTGCTGCGTTTGTTGCTAGAAAAGGGTTAAAGAATTGAGATGAAATTATCTTTCGGGATTAGACCTACCAAACCGAGTGCGAATTATATTGTATAAAGACAACAAATGAAATTCGTCCTGTGACGTCTATTAGAACATTAACTTGAATATTTTTTATATTTACCTGCATTTTGTTAATGTGAATGCTGTTGTGGGGAATAGCGCTGTTCATCAAGCCGACGTTCGCCATATTGCTCATCGCGTTCATCGGCGCCATTGAGTTGATACTGCTCATACTGTTGACCCCACTCATCATCGGATGAGTCATGTTGTTTATGGTTCCTATGGTGTTCATTGAATTCATAGAATTCATTGAGTGCATTATGGGCGCAGCCGTGCCCATGTTATTGTAGTTGTTCATCCCTATCGGACCCATGCCGGATAGGGATGATGTCCTCTGCCCATAGGTCGTGTTCGGGTAGGACTGATGGCTCATTCCGTGTGGGCCGTGCATCTGTAAAAGTGAAGAGTACTGATTTACAATAAATGTTTAAAAACATCGCTTCAAATATTTAACATTTTAATAGACATAAAATTGTGGTTCATCGTCAGATTATCTCATCGTAATGATATTACATATATATAAGGATTACATATGTAAGGATTGTTCATTTATGATTTTCATTTATGATTTCGTTACTAATTATGACATTTCAAAAATATATCAATTGATAATCGTTTAATAACGTTTATTTCGATATTGTACGTCAGCTCCCAATCCGTGAATTAAAATAAGTAATGGAATCTGAAAAATTGCGATTTTTGAAATCATGGCTATATACGTGGATGGAAGCAGGCCGAAGAAATTTCGTGAATTTACGAGTTAATATCTATTCATACTAGCCTCAATCTATTTTCGACATTTTTACTTTCAGATACCCGAGGCTCGCCATGAGGGTAACACATGTCTTCTCTGTGTACAAAAAATAGAATCAGAGTATAAACGTTTTTGGAAGCACGCGTATTATTGGTAAATGTATTTATTCTCAAGCCCTTCTTCTAAATGTCTAAAGTTTCTTTTTTCACGATATCGTATAGTTGTAATAAATTAACATTTATGATAATATAGTCCGGGAAAACTTAGTTTTACACTAACTCGCCATATTGTTATTTTTAAATCAGCCCGAAAAAGTGATTTTACGTAATCGTAGTTACGCAAAATGCGTAAAAAAGTATTTTTAAGTTCGGTTCTTAAGTCTGCCTAAAATTTAACGGTATGAAGAATACGCCTTTTAAATTTGTATTCAAGGGAATAGTAATTATAATTTGAGGTCGGGATTAGCCCTACATATATATTTCAAATACTTCCTTAACCCTAAAGTTGAAATTGAACGTCGGACTAAAGAAGCCCAGAATGCGCGACTCTACACATTGTATTTCATCAAAAATAACATTTGTTCAGTATTTTTCAGAGAGGTACAAGACAATCGGGCAACATATCATTATAGTTGCATGTAAACTACAGTTTTGTATTCATGGTTAGTGATTTCACTAGAATTATATTTGTATCAAGATTAATAATTCAATTATTGATCGACCACTGTCAATATTATGTCGTCAAATTTTAAATGAAAAATGTTCAAAGTACATTAAAATGCTCTCGCACGCTCGACATTGATTTCGTATTTTTATAATTATTGATTGGGTATAGGTGCTATTCGTGTTTCTTTTAGTATGCATAGAGCATGTGTGGAAATGCACCTCAGCCCAGCTGCTATACTTTAGATGCCTGGTGCCAATAAAGAGGCAACGGACATGCTATATATTAACGTTTTCATTATAACTGCGAAAAATTAATATATCGCATCGAAAAAAAAAATCGACTAATAATTATCGCGAAGTTAATTGAAATTAATTATTTAAGGCACATTTAAGAATATGTCGAAAAAGAAATCGATTTAAATTTATAATTTTTTTTTTTAACAAATAAACTTATTCAATGACTTTTTCTTCAGCCAATGGCGCAGACGTAAAAAGAAACTAACGATTTCAATGATCACATGATAATAAGCATCCGGTTTATAAACTGAAAGAAAAATTCAAAACGTGCACGTCAATGAAAATTATCTATGCGTATATTTCTAAAGATATATATGACGTACAAGGCGGTAAAGATCTGTAATGATTCGATGTTTCAAACTTCGATACAAACCATGCGTTGTTAGATTATTTCGCGTATTTCTAAAGCAAAAACAATTTTTTATTATTTGAAAGTAATGTCGTTGAAGAATATTTAAATATAATATTAAAGAAACTTGAAGCTTATTGCGATTTCAATCTGAGCATTATACGTATATATATCGTGAAAAAAGTCTTGACATTATTCTGAATAATTTTCATTTTCGAATCTTCTTGTTGATGATTCAAACACTATGCTGCTACTCCAGTTCTATTATTAACATGCAGGACGTTAATAATTACAAGTTTAGAACGTTACGTAGGCACGGGTAGAACGTCGAAATTAAACGCTTCAGTATAAAACATCACGAGAAACCAATTTATCGAACAATTCCAAGTACGTTGAAATTTATATTATTCGGTATTTTTTATTATTCAATTATCAAGCATCGATTATTAAATAACAATGATGTTACAAAAAAGCACAAATGCTTATCTATTGCTTATGCGAGTTTGAAAAAATATTGTCTTTTGAAGATGGCAAAGCCACATCTTACTCTGTAAATTCATAATGACGATTAAGGCATTTCTTCTTTGTGAAGTGCGATATGCATAAGCATATAACCGACAAAAAAGTTGAAACAATAAAAAATGTGGCATTTCAAAAGAAATACAGAATTGACATCTCAAAATCATCAGATGATTGATTTTTCAAAAGGTAAAATGACATGGGTGATATTTAGCCGTCAGGCATGACGAAAAATTTAGGAAACCCTGAATGGGTCTAAATTAAGATTCTACTCATGATAATATAGATTTACATTTTAACTCCGTAACTATATAATGTAGTAAAGATCAATCGTGTAGATCATATATTCGCTCAGAACTTGTTTGGACATGTTTTTGACATTTCAATTTTTCCGATTTATTCACTAATATATTCTTCATCGATATTTGGATATACCTTATATAGGAATGAATTAGAAGGGCCTCATCTGAGTCGATCCTGTATCACCCGAGGTATCATCCCAAGGCAATAAAAGCATATCAGACGCAAGAGCTGACAGTAGCAATGGCAGCTGCCACCGCCGCGCGTGGCAATGAACACTACGGCATCCTGACTATATGTACATATATGTATATATATATATATATCGATATATACGTGTGTACGCACGTACGGTATGTCGTCTGCGTATCTGTCTGCCTGCCAACTGACCGAACGAAAACACCGGCTGTCCAGCTTGCGCCTTCTGTCTCTCAAGCGAGCCTCTCTGAAAGCCTGATGCCGACACAAAAGCCGGTGCCACGCGCCGTACGATCTGAGGTGTCGAAATAACGATGATCACCTGGAAACACGAAGTCGTTCGGTTACGATCGCCGTCGAAGCACAGACTTTCTTCTCGGCCTTAATAACTCGACTCGTTGCTTTCGTCTTATTTCAGAAACCGGTGCACGTTAGAGACGTTTCAGAGCGCCTCGGAACAGATTATACAGTGGTGTTTTAAGAATGATGCACGGCCATTGTCGAGTCGAGCTCATGAAAATTTTTTGTTTGTTTGATGTCATTTGAATGTTTCGATATTAAGTCGAGCGATCATGGTCTGACATAATGGGAAATATTGCAGAATCCGTCTTAATGTAGATGGATTCTTCTAGACTACTTATGATTAAATCCTAAGTATTTACATTCTTTTAAGCATGAAATGGTATAGAACAATAGTTGTAATGATTCTGAAGGTGTCGGGAATATTTCCCGAAAAGTTTATTGTTCTAAAATATTGTTAAATCAGTTTCCTACTATAATGGAAAATCTGTACGTGGCGCTTGGATGGCGCAAGCCGAGTATAGCTTCCTTTCTAACCGAAAAGGACCTGGCGTGATATTCAAGTCAGCGCCAGACAATAAATCGTCGCATTCTTTCAGCTGGGTGTCAAATATTCTTTGTTTGTCGGAAACTTTCCCCTCCCATTTTACACAAAAAAAATTCCCCAGTTTCTGACCGTGCCATGGAGGCTTTAAACAGTGTCGTTACTGTCTTTGCATTCTTCTGGTTCAGTTTCCGCAATGAAGTTATGCAATGTAAAACTTGCCTAATTGTCTACTAGATTGTAACGCTGGCTAATTCTATAGTCATCCGCTACCCAATGCTATTCATGTTGTGGTAAACACACGTGTAGAAAGGAATTTAGCTCGTAAACAGTGTGACATCAGGAACTGACCGGGCGCTTTTCTGCCTTTGTTTTCCAATTACTTTTGATTATGTATTAGATTTCAGTCATTTTTCAAATTGTTAAACATAAAAAAGAAAACTCCATATTTTAAATTAAATCAACTTCGATTTCTATATCAATATATAGTAACTGCTAACCAGTGACTGGATAGTATGCACTTAACAATGAGTTAAAAATCCGATTTAAGATTCTATACTTTTTCAAGGAAAAGTAAACATTGAAACAATCTTAGATCGACTCATTCTTATTTTGTTCATATAGTTACGAGAAGAATGTACTGTTAACTAAAGATGGAAGACGAGAATACTAAAAATGCTGACCTCTCACGAAGGGCATTGATGCTCTTGTTACTGCTTCAGGGCCGTTATATGTTCTAAAACATCCCAGTATAGATTCAAATCAATAAGTACTGCACTGACGACAGACAGATTATTTGTGATTTTTAAACAATCGTAAATAAAAATAAATCTGAAAAATATTCGAGAAATTTCTTTCTTTTTTTTTGCAAAATAATAATCAAATTTTTCTAATGTGTCGTTATTGAATTATCACGAGAACTCCTGTACTGTTTCCGAGACGTTGTATACAGTACATATAGATTATGTAAGTTGGATAATTCTTATGTAAACAGTTCGATTTGCGTGGGAATTCTTGAAAAAGTCAAACAGAAATTGTCAACTAATTTTCATATTATGTATGACAAATTGATGGTTTGTAGAAATTTTTTTTAATTATAGATACTTTATTATTATTATTATTATTATTATTCCTATAAATAATAACTTAACATGTATTGAAGTAATTGAATATAATGACAGTCGAATAGGAAATTTGTCTTTCTAAATTTATAACGCGTAAAAATGGAAGGTATTATACCTCCAATCACTAAACATGGTTGGGTATTTAACCATTCACACGTAGTGCACCTTTCACCACTTCTAAGTAAGAAATTTTGTTATGTCTCGTATTTCGTAATAAATATAAACCGATTACAGTGAATTCCTGCAGTATCTTATTTTTTTAGCACTACATTTTCAAATAAATAATTTTTTCGAAATTTCGAAATTGATTTATAATTGATTTATAAAAATAAAAATACCACAACAAAAATTAGTACATTTTCTAAAGTTTGAATGAATTTCCAGAACGTCACTGTAAATGAATTAAAAACCAAAGTATTGTATTAAATGGCCAGTTATCATGCTTCAAAGTATATTTTGAAATTGCATAAAATCAATACGGGAGAGAAAATGGGGCAAATTGAATGTTTCGGTATATAGAAACGAATTGTTTCGAGCGACTTTCGAAAATCAATATTTTAGGCAAACTCTAAAGTCTTACATTATATTTATCATTGAAGTATGCACTACGTCACTGCTTTGATTACTTATTTCACATTTTAGAATAGGTTAGTTGACTGCTGGACGCTTTCTAAAGAAGGTTCGGGAATCAATATCTATAGATATCTTTCTCCTTCGTAATACATTTTAAATCATCATGGAGTTCAAAGAAGCACGCTTAGACTAGAATTCAGCATTGTTTATTTTTAATTCAGACTTATCCCTATCTTATCTTGCCCATATCTTAGACTAATTTATTTTATTCATGGACCGGCTGCAGCAATAAATGTTGAAGTTATTATTTTTATCATTTATAGTTATTGAATTAACGAACGTTGATAACAAAGAGATTAGTTTTGACAATAGTTTGAAATTAAATTCATTTTTTAATTTGAAGATAAAATTGATGACTACGAGTGAAGTAGGTGAAAAATAGACGAGTGTTTTGTCACATTATCATCGTCTTGGAAAATATTTAGGTTCATTCTGAATCATCTTTATTTATTATGTAGTGGCCCGATATCGATCAAGATTTGTAAAATATAAGACGGCGTTGTGTTCTAACAAAGGACATAGGGGCTCTCGTATTTTCTTGGAGCATATCATCGCATGCGCGTGCCCGACTTCATAGACAAATTGTTTCCCAGATGTCAAATAGGATTTAGCACCGAAGACATCGGTCATCTGTTTTCTACGCAACCAGTAGGAAGTCTTTAATTTGAACTCAAACCACCATCCTGTTCTAACCACGATTGCCTTGAATTCGGTCACGCCATAATATTTATCGAAAATAAATTTTCTAAAGGAATCAGTCAAATGATTATCTACGGGTCCGGATTGTTAAGTTTAATTGTTGTTAAACTTAACAAATAACTAATAGCTATATGATCTTAAGATTTGCAGTGATATCTCATACTACACGGAATTTATTAAAAATTGTGCTTTTATACGGAATGAAGAATGAAACATGCATGACGATAAGTTCTGTAATTAAATGTTCAACTAATAATTTGCAATCATTGCTTTGTACATAAAACTCGAATGTTATTGGTTTCGCACTGTCGTAAACAAAATGGTATAATTCTTAAAATGCTTTGTTACTCTTCGACTATGGTATGTACTGCAAGCGAGCACGTATAGGCCTCTAACAATGGTGAGAAGGGGTCGTCAGTATGAATGTTTCATAGTATATTAAACCCTTTCACACGGGGAAGAGAATTAGAAGGTTTCTTACATCAACGTATAGTATATTCCCGAAGCAATATTATTTTAGAGGTTACAAAGATTATTGGTCGAAGCGCATTCCGCGCGTTGTGTTTTTATAAATGAAATTAACGAAGCGTTAATTACGTAATAAAGTCAAAATTTGCGTAGTGATCGTCCATTGTTCAAGTGTATCGATTCTACAGAAATTTCAGACATTGTCAAATTATAAATTCAAGTCGGCATTATTTTGATAATGTATTCGAGTAATTTATCCATATAATTATATAAAAAAGAAAAAAAAAAAAAAAAAAAACGGAAGGATCTATAGAAGAAGTACGTAATTCCCATTTGTGTTTACAAACATCAGTCGATATTGTGAAGGACGTCCTTCATTTCAGTGGATTCCCTCTCCAATCAGAAATAAATCGTTACTATGCACCTCTCATATCCTCCATTTCCTAAGAACGCTTTTTCATACGTTGCGTTTTCCAGCTTATGTCAATAACTATAAATACAATTCTAATCAAATTGTAGCAATCACGTCGGTTGTATTTTTTATGTAATCGAATTTATTTCGATCGAATATATATATATATATGGGAATGAAAAAAAAAAACCACCTGTGCAACGTTAGTTCAGTTAATGTCAGGTGGTGGCGTTGCCGATTATTTCCTCAATGATTTCAATGTAATTTCGTCAATATATAAGAATAAGCCAGATGGACCCTGCTATTATTCGTCCCGTTTTTGCGCAAACGTCATACTACTTTCCAAAATAAAACGATGAAAGAAACAAATTTTAATTTTCTATAGTTTAGTCATTTCGACGATCCCTTATGAAGGGACCCTTAAGTTCAACCTTTATCGGCATTCTATACTTTGCGTTTACTCCATTCAAGTCGTAATCGATTTCTCTACAACTTTTTCTATAATTACATAGGAAACGTTCCTGCACACCGTGAGAAAGCTCAAATTGCAAAAATCGAAAAAAAATCCTTTACAAAGGATAGAAAAGAGAACAAAACAAAATCATATTACCTACGAGGAACGCTTGTATAGAATGGGTAAAAGTATTTTTGAAATTTTTTCGATTCTTGCAAAATAGTACAACATTCCATTTGACAATAGAAAAAATTATCGATTAAAAGGTGAACAGAAAAATCCTAAATGTAGTAGGTTGTTCGAGTTTTGCTTTCGAGTCTGTTCTCTCTCTGTCTCTCTCTCTCTCTCTCTCTCTCTCTCTCTCTTGCTTTCATTTCATCTATATAAGAAAGAAGAATCCTATTGGTCATTCATGACAATGTAAATTATTTCACCCACAAACCGAATCATCGGCTACCACCTGAATGAAGCGAGCGCGACCCAAACCTAACCTTACTTTTTCCTTCGTCCTTGATAACCTAACCCCCTTCGTTATGCGGCGAACGGGAAGGAGCGCAACTCCGCCATTTTGGATGTTGGCAATTGTGGCGTCGATATTTTTCACGTATATATGTGAAATTTCGGGTGTCGACGAAGAAGGCCCGTGCATTTTAGGCAAGGAAGGATCAAAGGGAGATCAGCTATGAACACGGATCCCCCGTAGTGCTAGACTACCCGCAATACAAATGCGCACGAAAACGACGCAACGTTCTCGACTCGGAGGCTTCGGACTGCAGCTGGTAATGTGCTCGCCGAAGCCCTCGCTGCTTTTCTGTGGGAAATGCACGTGCTCGCTATTCACACACATGGTTACCCTGCGCCCGCACAATGCATCTCCCCAAAGCCTTATTACCGAGTACCGCAGCGCGCTCCAAAGAACAAATCCAGTCGAGATTGTCACTTTCAATTTTCTTCGCTGTCCAGTTAAAAAACAAAAACAAACAAAACAGAGACCTCTTTCGACCTCCTACCCTATTATGTCTATGTCTGTCATGGTGCCCGAACGATTAGGGCTTCCACTCGCTGCCGAGATTTCAAAAAAAGCACATCCTTACCATTTGGATGTTTCTGTTTATGTGACTTAAAACAATAAACACACGTTGCATTGGTTGCCAACTATACTAATCCTTTCACTACCAATATATCTAATTCTTCCGTCCAGACCTGCCAACTTTTGACCAATTTTGTACATTTAAATGTCTATCCCCACTTTGCCTATCTGGCAACCCTCTTTCCATTGTGGGACGAAAATATTTCAATTTCTAAAACTGTGTATCATGAATGTTATATCATATCCAGGGTAACATTTTTTTTCATCCAAAATTGGTAAGAAAATCTATTTCCAATATTTCGAAAATCGAATAATATTGATTCTCGATTCAATTTAATCTGGTTGTGTCCTCTGAATAACGCGAACTAAAATTATTGAAAGATACAGAAAATAAGATTTCTAACAAAATATTAAAAAAAAAATGCTTTTCTACATTTACTTACGAATACTTTAGAAATGAGCTTTAAAAATGCCTTACAAGTCTTTTCACTCTTCTGGTGAGAATATTTCAAACAGTATTAATACGTTGATTTTCAATTCGGGGAAGGAGCGCGTAAAGATCTGTAACATTTCACGGACGCGCAGACGGCACGCGCATAACGCGCTATAACCTTCGTGCGCATGCGCACAATTTATTTTCGCCGTGCGGTTCAAAAAGTGCCCGACGCGAGACCAGAATTAACTATTTTTGTCTGAATTAAGGAATTGGGAAACTCATTGAGAATACACGCTTGCAAACTCATCATGCTTGAAAGGAATTTTGCTGTACCGTCGACATTCCAACAAAATTGTCATGGGCTCTTACGGGAATGTGAAGAAAAATTTTTCAGATTTGTAGTTGACAACAATGCGTATTCACAACTATTATACGGGGCCCAAATGAACGATTACTTCAGTATTGTGTGTAATATTCCATATGATATAACCCGGTTTCCATCAACGTTTGCGAATTCCGAAATGCTAAACTTTCTTTTTCATTTCGCAGAGTTTGAAGGTGGATCAGGCAGATTTTTCAAGATTATACAGATATATATATATATATGTAGGACACGCTACTGTTGTATGAATCTTGTCTAATCGCAAATGAAATGGCGGTACTCCTTAGGTGTCCAAGTTCATGCTTCGATAAATAGTGACTGGAGAGTACGGAGGACGTGAAAGTAGACATTAAGCGCAGTTATTCACTTATTGAATCCATTTTTCGATTACTGGTGCACGGATACAAAAGTAAATTGATATTGAAATTCTAAAAACCACGACGTAGAAGATAACATTTAAACAAATGAAATTTGTCGAAAACGAGAAATCGTAAATACCCTCTTTCTCTCTCTCCTGCCTGGACGAGGGAAAAAACCGGAGAGAAGATCGATGATGCAGCGAGGACTCGAAGCCATTTGCTATTTCGCAGCCGGGAAAAAGTTTCGTTAAGTCCGAAAGAAACTCGAACCGAAAGAAACTTTTTGTCATTCAATCGAATGTTTGCCACGATATATACTTGCAGCATTGGAGAGCTGCTTTATCGCTTGCGCAGTGCGCGACCACTTTGGTGCAACGGAATATTGTACCGTAAATCTTCAGTTTTACAATGCATGCCGTCTTCAAGGTTAGTTTTACGTTTCGGCCGTGATGTTTTTAAAACAATATTAGGCTTCGGCATATCCGACGTTGAAAAATCCAATCACTTTAGCGGACAATTCTTTTTTTAGGCATGACTCAGTTTTTAAATTATTTATTGCTTTTTTTTTAAGCATTTCTTTATAATTAATTGTTTTTTAGCGATTGATTGCAATTACTTCGCACTGAATGATTCTAATTTTTGACGACTACAAGATAAATTCCCCCGCTCATTTCGCCAATATTATTGACTCGTATTCCTCCTGTTTATATTGAATTAAGGAATATAGTTACTGCGTGATCAATCAAGTTTTTAATATTTATTATATTCATAAAAAATTAAGAAATGACCAGAGAAATGGCTTCCTTTATAAAAATGACCACAGTAGCCGAAAATATACATATAGCTAAGTTTCATTGTTAGTCTGAAAAGAGTTTTGTCTGCTTTGCATTTTTTTTTTCATTTTCAAAGAGTATAGCTTTCGATTCACAATCTTGACATGCAAATCAAATAGGAAGCCTTTCGAGGAGACGGTGCAAAATATAACCAGTAACAGATGCATGCAAATTGCTCTGATGAAATCTTAACTGAAGATAGAGTTTGATTACGTTTTACCCAGAGCTCGTACATTCGGTTTATTCGTGCATTGGATACGCGTATAGAAAAGTCTATCTGGACGAAAGCATCACCTTGCAAAACTATATCTACATAATATAGCTCACGCAATAAAGTATCGAAAGAAGAAGACAATAAAACAATCATTATACGCAGCCCATTGTCATTAATGTGCAAATGAAGGAGGATATAGGGTATTGGTACATCCGGCGTGTTCCAGCAGAACGACGTTACATGTATATATGTAGGCTCATGGCTGAATCTGACGACTTTATTGATTTTAGCGTATTTGAGGGACACATATTCGATTCTTTTATGCAATCGGCAGATCTACTAATGCGAATGCAAAGGCCGAGGTATATCTGGTGCAACGAAATAACAGATGGACGCGACTGACGGTGGCGAGGAAATCATTATTGAAGGTTAGGTTGGGTTGGCGAGAAGAATCTTTTGTCGTTGAATTCAGTCGAAAATAAAGGAAGGCAAGGGTTCATAAGTGCACGAAAGATTCATTTAACGCGTCGAGTAGTAGGATAAACTGCCGGCGAGGTGGAGAGCCCCCAACGCTGACGTCATCTACGGTGCGCTACCCCCTTGATATGCATGCTGGTTGAGTATGTGCTGTGCTACCCGATTCCCATCGATGGTCGACCTAACCTAACCTTCCGTCGTCGCTTTCCCTCGTCTCAACATCCCCTCGGTATACGCTGCCACCACTCTGTCCTTCGTATATACGCTTTCGCCATTTCTCTCTATCTCTCTCTCTCTCTTTCATTCTCTCACACACACAAATATATACATGGCCACTCGTGCACGCATTATCTGGCTCTTTCTATCATACTCTCTTCGGAGAACTCTCTCGCTCCCGACCCCTATATACTTCTCCATATTCTTTCTAGCTCTTTCTCGCTCTTCCTGATGGCTTTGAATCAGCCACCGCGCCGACCCCGCCATATAGCTTTCTATTCTTAGATGTCAATATTTCGTCAACTACGGCCCGCCCAACACGCAACAATAACCATGAGCGCGCGTGTGGGTCTATACACGCCAGTGCGTGTATGCGTGCGTCTGCGGCACATAAAAGAAAAAAATCCAGCAGAAGAAAGAGAATTTTTGTTCATTAGGTTATCCAGTAGCGAGCGTACATAATCGAAGCGAAAAATCGGCGGCCGATCGCTAACATGAGGATATTTTACCTGAGATTTTAAAGGTAATTGCACGAATTGCCACCGAACCGCCGAGTCGAAGGAGTTCATAAACGACTTAGAAAGAACAACGAGGAATTTTTTTTTTTTAATAGCTGCGTCACTTTGTCCGGTTTTCACTCGAGAATCCCCGTTTCAGAAGGCATTTTGGAATATCGCAAAATAGTGGTCGACTGAAATTCACGTAATTTAACGAATTTTCCGCTCGGTTACATTTTCTTGGTCATCGAAACCTCGACGGATGACAATTACTTTTGTTTGTTTGTAACAACCAAATATTTTGTTACTTTAGAAATTTTAAACTATAGTTATAGTTATAGTTATAGTTATAGTTATAGAATACAATTATAATTGTATTCCCTAATGAGGAAATTTTTTGCGTACTAAGTCAATGCTCTGAAATTCTTAAGTTCACTGCACTTTTAATCATTTTTTTTTAAAGATGAAACAGCAGATTATGCAACAAGTGCGATGCAGTGTTGGAGAGAAACAATTTTTAAGTGATCATTTCACGTATTTTGGTTGTTCTCTGAAATTAATCTCTGAATAATTAGAAATTTTCCTAGATTTTATTAGGATCATCCCTTATAGATATTCATTAATCGTTGTAGTACGTAATAATCTATTTATCATTTATAATAAAGGAAAGAAGTAAAACTCTATAATAGAGTCCCATTTCTGTTATGGGACAAGGCCGCGCCTAGCGGCGGTAACTAGTACTACGATATAATTTGCGCTATAAGGTCACCAACTATATTGGTTACACTGAATTTAAAGTAAATTGCAATATTTAGTATTATAAAATACGAAATATTTGGAAAAGAAATAATTTTAACACAAACATTCCGTTTAATAGCAAAAAAAAAAAAATCGACTTCAGAGTCTCGGCAACTCGTTACCTGCGATAAAACCTAACCTCAAAATGAATTCATGAATGATTAAATATGCATAATTTTGATTCTCACATAATCACGTCGTCGCATCTTTGACTGCACTATTACTTCACGCCTCGGGTGGCAGTAAGAGAACGAAAAATTTTGAAAACCGGTTGTTAGGTATATGTAGCGGCCATAAATTCACATTTTTGTTCGGAGAGATAGATAGATACAACTGTCGGTAAAAGTTGGACTACAGAAGCGCTTTAACAATGTTTTCTGACACTCCTAAATCCCGTAAAGCTTTTATTTTGACTTCATTGTAACCTGACCAAAGTCAAGAAGTGAGTGTGTATACCGACACACGATAGATTTTTCAAGGCCTCTTGGAGAAAAAGTTGTGACTTCTTATTCCCGAAACATATATATTTTCAGAATTTTCATTTTTTTTAATTGCCGCGTGGAAAAGAAATGTTGACCTATTGGGATACTTTCTTTTCAAAATTCATCAGCATCGATAAGTGACAACATAATCTTTCATTAAAATAAAAAAACATTTATCGGTTTTTGTTTTATAATAAATACAGAAACATGGATTGTATATTGTTTATGCCTGTTTTATATTGATATTCGGTATTGTTTTTGCTCAAAAAAAAAAACTGAATTTCATTGAATTTACATTTTTAATATATGAATCTATGTGGTTTGAAATCAATTGTGCTATTAATGCCTTTTTATCTACCTTTCACACTTACTTTTTTCATAAAAGATCTGATGTATTCGGGAATAAGCAAAACGTCATTTTTTTTATCATCTATTACCTGTTACGGTTTAAAAGAAGCTTTCTCGGCTTTAGGGTCGGAGCCGACCCTCTTGGGATGTGATAATATTTGTTTTCAACTAGATTATATATATATGTGTGTGTCTGTATATATATATATATATATTCAAATGTGTGTGTGTGTGTGTGTGTGCGTGTATATCTTATATATATACGTATAAGATATACACGCTGTATATATATGTGTAAATGAAGAATATAAACATACACAAGTCATCGGTGTGAATATTTGAATTTGTGATAGAGTAAAAAATACGATTGTTATCCATTATTTATACGGTAAAATATATTAATGGTTTAATTGAATTAAAAAAAAAAAAATAAAGAACTCGATTTGTACGAGTCGATAGTTTTGTACGTGGTAAAAAGTAGAAAATATCCTTACATCTCGTTTAAAACGTTTGAGATAATTATACGAGAGGAGGCCTACATGAGTGAAAGCTATTAACTATGTACAAATATAGTCGTTCAATCGTAACGAGCCTTTTATTATTTTAATTAATAAATGTAAAAGCGTGGGGCGCCTCGAGAATTCATATTGCATATATTATTCATATCCGGGATACGGACGGACACTGCGTTCTCTCTCTCTCTCTCTCTCTCAATCCCTCTCTCTCTCTCTCTCTATTCGTTTCTATATTGACCGTGTTCATTCGTTGGTGTTCAAAACGACGAAAACATTTTCGAAAATGACACGAAACCTTTTTAACTTCTTATATATATATAGGAAGGTAAAATAGGTATTTTTTATAGCTCAAATAAATTTCTAAAGGGAACCGACGTCATGATCAAAATGTGAATCAATTTTAAAACTAATTCATCTCAATAAACTTCTTTTATATATATAATAACAATAATAATAAAAATAAATTATTAATTCACGAAATTAAATGTTTCTGTGCCCTTATTTGAATGCCCTCCTCCGAATTTACGCACGAATCTATAATTTGCTACAGTTTCCACTCCACAAAAATAGATTAAAATGAATGTAAAATTGGAGTCCCTTAAAATAATATGCATTGTTCACAAGACTATCTTATTAAAAAAGACCACTTTGAACACGTATTCAAACAATTATACCTGTTAATTTTGTGTAAAAAATTGAAGTATTCCAAAAATTTTCTTCCTATATACATTTATACAGGAAAGAATTCAATAAATATTTAATCAATACCAATCGTATTAAATTCAATCAACTCGATTAATTAATCATTGCAATTGTATTTTACTATTTTAACAAGATTTTGACTGAATTTATAATATTTTAAAATAAGGAAAGGATTCAGTCCATTATATGCAACAGTGAAACGTTTCAAGACGTCACGTGCCGTTACTATGTAACGTTACTTGTTTGTGATTAATTGGATATTATGCAATGTTTCCGGGTGGTTACCTACTGTATGGTTGCGCGCGCGCGCACACACACAGAATTAATGAATCAAAACACCCGATTAAATAAAATAACGTCGCGTAACGCAAAATATATAAACAAAACAGGTGTGTCCGAAAATATTGACATCAGCGCGATAAAACATTTACCCCGAATTGATCGAATAGAATCAAAGGTCAAAAAGTTTGCCCGCACTATATATTTGACAGTTGCCGATATACCGCGCGGTATTTCCTGTTATTGTTGTATCGTTATCGTCGTCGCTATACGACGCGACGTACATCACACGTGCAATAAGTGTAGCATATTCTACGTAAGGAACAATTAAATGGCACGAATATGTCCGGTTTATGTACAATCGCGCATCCTCCTTCCTCCTACTTTTCCTTCTTCTTCTTCTTATAACGGGCTCCCTGCCCCGACGTTCCGCCCCCGCTACCATACACGTCCACCTCGAGTTTCGAGAAATTCTCTTCGAGTGGCTACCGTCACTCTCGAGAATGCCGTCTCCGAAGCGCCTTCTAGAATCTACATACATATATATACGCGTTGGAGACGACGATGGAAGCTCGTGACGGCGCGGGCTTATTAATAATGATGTCAGCAGAATATTACGTAAAACGGTAATCTTATCGGCCGTTAAACGATAACGGTATCTCCGCGACGAGGAACAATGTCGCCCTTATGAAAAGTCGAGTGAATGGTTCGCTTCTCTCCTGATGCGTATACGCATATATATGTATGTATGTATGTGTACACAGCCGCAGTCCGAAGCTCCTGACGTCGCTGACAAGCGTTTTCTCACGCTCTTTAAACGAATGGGATCGACGCGACTGTACGACGCACGTGTACGCAGAGCTACGACGTCGTATTCCCTGTATAATCTCGTCGGTGGAAACGAAACGCTAACATGAGTATGATATACATATATATACGTAGTTCGACTCGCCTATATATACATCCGTCGAAACGGCAGTTCTCCAACGTGAATATTAACGGATGAATATATCGGAGACGCATAATCGGAAAGTGGAGTTCACCCGTTAATGACGTCATCGAGCATTCTTTTGGGTGAGACGAATAGAAAAGCATACACATGCATATACACACTTCTCCCGTATACGTATTTACGCACACACGTTTCCTATTACTGTAAACAGTGGCGAGAGCGAGCAGGATCGCTGCCTGCTCGAGGCTTCCCGCTGGTAAACAAAAATGAGTCTAGGTATAGAAGAAAGACGGCACCGTAGAAGAGTCGGAATTCGGTAAAAGAAAAGAAAAGAAAAAAAAGACACTCGCTCGTATCAATCGGGTGATGAATAATGTATCGAATGATAATTCCTTTACCGTAATTGTTCCCTAAGTAAGTGGGAAATATTTGTTCATTAATTGCCTTGGTATGGTACTCTTCAGACTAGGGTTTTTCTACTGATGAATCGGAGCACGGTTGAGAAAAACTTATTGATTAAGTGGATTTTACAAAAATCTTACTCTTCACGAATGAGTACAAATATGGCTGTTGCTTTGGATGGAAAATATCCTTGAGGAAGCTACTGTTTATGAATAAATTCTGCATTCATGATTGACAATATATTCATGAAACCAGCAACTATAGTCAGAAACGTCCTTCGGTGAGGAATGACAATTTATCAACAATTTCAAGAAAACGCACGACGCCTAGCACGTCCTCCGAAAGGACGCAATCGTTGACGTACGCGATGTCATATCGCTTTTTCGAAAATCTGACGGTGTTTTGAAAAGTCAACCCGAATCCGCGGATCTGCGGGGCGCTGAAATCTCGGACAGCGTTTCACAACAATCCGTGAAACGTCACCGCCGTTGATTTACGCCACGAACGATAACTCGAGTGAATATTCTAATTTCCCCACGAAGCGATAGTCAGCCTTGTAACTTTCGCACATTCTTAAACGCTCCCGAACGTTCTGTCGATGTGTGCGTGCGTGCGATTATATTCGCGAGACTCTCGCGGCGGGTGAAACGCCGAGGAAAAGTCGGCAAAAGTCTTAACGTTCCTGGCCTTTTGTGTTTCTCCTCTTGCCAATTTTCCTCGCGAATCATTCGAAATCTCCACGGGTTATCGGCTTCCGAATTGAATTCGAAATTTTGATTTCAAAATGGCGCCACTAATATACGGAGGGTACAAAATTTAAACCTACTGTGTTTTGACAACTGACAAATAATAACAAGCTCTCCTTATCCAACGTTCCTTGGAGAACGTCTTTATGAATGGAGACTCGTTTGCAAGTCTCGAAAATCGGAGTCGAAAGATTAGAAATGAATTTTGCGGTTCAATCTTATCCGTGTCTTATACATAAAAGTCGCGACTACTCACTTTTGGCGAAGGCCGCGAAATCTCCGTAGAGTCCTTTAATGATAATCCAGAGGAGGAACTGGAAGCACTTCAATAAACTCGACACAAATCTCGGCACTTCATTGTCGCGATCTCGCCCATGGTCCGCAGAAACCCCGCGAACTGTCCGAAAGCACTGTTTCTTTTTCGTACGGTCGAAAAACCAGTAGTACGCGAGATCGATCGAATCGGCACACGCAGTTTCCTTGCGTGCGTAGGAGAAGAAAAGGAATCTTCGCGAAGGCGTCGAGAGGAAATTGATTCCGCACTCGCGGCGCACTACACTGCACTTTTAAATCCGTAGACGACCAGCGTAGAATTCGCGGGCCGATTGACGGCCTACCGCTCACGGATGAACGTGCGGCGCTTCATCGGACTGGTGGCCGGAAGAAACGTCAAAACGCGCGCGTTTCACTCTACCCCTCCCCGTACGTGTTTTCTCCGTCCCCTTCCTCGCGCCCCTGGTGCTAAAGCGCAGCCGTCTCCCTCCTGCCAACGGCCCGTGCCACCTCTGTCTCGCTCTCCGTCCGTTCCTCGTATCCTTCTCTCGCTCTCCCTTACTTTCTCGCTCTGTCTCTCTCGTTCACGCGGGGGAAAGCGCGCGCGCGTCACATCCGAGCAGGAGCGCACACAGTATCAGCCGAGAAACACGGATGAACGTTCTTCTTTCCTCTTCTTCGGTTCTGGGTGGAATCCGGCTCGGTCTGACTGCGAGTATTTCTTCCCCTCTTTAGCTTCTTCTCTCTTTCGGTCGACCTCGCCCCTTCTCCCGTACTTTATTTATATCCAACGGTTGTGCCGCCACTTCGTCCTTTAGTCCATCTCTCGGCAGCAACAAACCGACTTATTGCATCTTCCGCCGATTTTCGACGGTCGAGCCATCACCCGTCCATACGTTCGACCGTCCCACGCGTATACGTTGGGGGTGCGCAACGACTGCCAGTATAGCGAGGGTAGAGGGAGGGATGGGGAGGGGCGAGAGCAGAGGGCGGAAGACGACCACGGATCGTCGACTCGGAAAAGTCCTCGACTAACAGCCCTCACGGGCAAATCATAAATTTCGATCGTACTCGTACGTTTGTGTATATATATATATATATATATATATATACATAGGATGAATTTCAGCAGAGTTTGTCCTTTTTCTTCCTTCTCAGTAGTCAGAGAGACTTTTCGAAAAACATTGACTGCTTCAGTCCCGCAGCAGGTACCTATGTATATATTTACGAGCGCTGAATCGTCGAAAGATCGCGTGCCTACAACGGAACGGACTCAAGATTCTCCGATGGATAATAAGAATGAACGCCTCCCACATTCGAATCGAGAAGGAGATCGAGATGGAGCAAAAAAAGACGGTATACAAGGTATACGCAGATATGTAGAATGTATATGTGTATAGGGCAGGGTCGGGGATTGGGGGGAGAGAGAGAGAGAGAGAGAGAGAGAGAGAGAGAGAAAGAGAGAGAGAGAGATAAAGGTTCGCGCGGCGTTACAACTCATAAAGTGGAGCGTCGTCGTCCTCGGTGTCGCGCGGGGATTCAAGTCCGCGCGAGTCTGCCCGTTCCTTCTCTCGGAGTAGTCAGAGTCGTGATGAAAGGGTGAGAGATAGAAAGGCGAGTCGCTGACGGGGATGAGAGCGAGAGAGCGAGCGCGTATACACCTCGGCGATAACGCGCACGCACTCACGCACGCGTGCATGGATTTGGACGGGGCCGATGCGCGCACACCGACAGCACACCGCAGTGGCAACGTGCGCGGCACTCGAGTCTTAACTCGATGATGGAGGGGGTGGGCCGACAGGCGCTCTCTCGCCGATGAACGAGACTCGCGCGGCCTCTCTTTCTCCAGATCACCCTCTCGCTCCCACGCGCCTAACCTCCTCGACCTCGGTCTCTCTCCGGCCGTGTGTCTCGTTTAAGGCTTCTCTCCATTTTTCGCGTTCCTTTTGCCTGTTGTCTCCTGTCCTCTCCTCTCTTTCCATCTCGCGCGCGCGTTGCCCGGCCTCGTGTGGGGGATCGAGACAGAACAACAGAGATCGACGCCAGTGTCGACTACTCTGCCATGGGCGACCGTAGAGGTGGTGCATAAGCGAGGGAACGCGCGTCGGAGACGGGACGGTGGATGGGGGCTCGCCTCGAAACCACAACACGCTCGGTGGGGAGAAAAGTTTGACCCGAGCCCGAGTTCCCCTCCATTCAATCTACAGCCACAATATCGGTTATAGCCTGCAGCCACTGTTGCCAGATTGCGCGCCTCAACGACGAGACGCCAGCGCGTGGGTGGAAGGGTGGGTGGAGTCGTATCGGGCCGTGTCGACTCGCTCGGCTCGGCTCGGATCGAATCGGATCGCTCTCCGAAGGGAAAGGAAAAGGGCCTCCGTGTCGCGAAAGCTTTCCTTGTATCTGGCGCATTCTCAGCAGCTCCCGTGTGCGCCCGTACGTGTGCCCTCGCATACAGAGGTGCACGGTCCGTAAACCTTCCTCGGCTCTTCGTTTCCGTACACTGCCAGAGCCTCGGAATGTCGACAATGATATTCCAGCAGCGGAGTATACCGGAGACTCGCGCGCTGCTGATGCATTCCATCGCTGAGGCTCGAGAGCTTTCTCAAGATCACTGACTTATTTATCCCAGGCCTTTTTATGAGATTCAGAAATGCCGCTGCGCTCTTAACGACTTTTAGCTCGACAGTGCTCGAGAGTGAGTAAGGGAAAGGAGACTCGATTCGTACTTGTCGATTTTGAAGAAAAATCAAACAGAATGAATCCATTGGGTTCTCGCACCACCCGCATATAATCGACCCCGTCCCAAACATTCGATGAGCTCGGTCAATCGGTTCAAACTTTTCGCTATATATGTATATATATATATGTGTGTGTTTTTATATACTCCCCAGCCGCATAAATTTCGTCCGAACCTTTAATATGAAGAAAGAAAGAGAGAGAGAGAGAGAGAGGGAGAAACGGCCAAGTACGATCTAATCATAGAAACCTCCCAAAGGAAAGTAAGGCAGGGAAGTAGTCACCCTCTGAGAGTTTGAGTAGGATTTCATCGGAAGTCAAGTCTAGAGCGGGCATCGACGGCTTTATTTGGGGTTGGCTATAAATATATATCAACCCCTCCGTTCCGCTCTCTCGTCTTTCCACTTCCCGCTTCCTCCCGCTATCTTTCAATGTCTAAACTTTCCTCCTGCCCCGAGCGTAAAACCCTCGAGTCACAGTCGGCCCAGTCCGCACATCAGCGGAAGAAGCAACACCGTGGGTCGGACCGGGAGCGTGCCCTTCTTTCCATCATTTGCCCTATTCCTATTCGCATCACATATTTCGGTCGCTCTGTCGCCTTTGGCCACGCGTGTCCCCTCCTTGTAGGCCACTTGGATCTCCACAATACGTACATGCATATTTTAAGTGACTGCAGGGCCGCGAAATAAGTTCAGAAATAACCGCGTGGGCCAATGATCTCGGGGCACCTATTTCCTCGAAACAGCGAGCGCATTATTTTAAGAATTTAGCTGCGCCGATACTCGAGCGCCGAAGGCTGCAATATAACGACAACGTCGGCGACTCTGAGGAAAAGCGACGCGAATCTCGCGCCACATGCAAATCGTTAAGGCCTCGCGGAGCGATGACGGAAGGGAGAAGCATAGCACATTGGGTATCGCTTTTGTACATCTATATAGGAAGTACGCGGATGAAGAGGAGGAGGTCGGGACTGCGGAGAAGCGGTCACGAGTCGAGTCGCTTTGCTTTCGAAGAGCAATGCTGTGCCGTGTGAAGCGAAGCAAGCAAAGCGACCGATGGCGGCGAAAGACACGGCTGCTGTGGCATTGACCCCGTATACAGTACGGTAATGGGAGAGATGCTCGTGCTAGATCAGGTGAGGGATTCGACTTGCACGTACAACACACGCCGCCCGGCCGACCATCTCGCGATCGCCTTCTCTTTCCAGATCCTTCGCTACCGGTGATTCGCCGCTGATGGGAACAACGTGGCTAAGTGGCGTAGGTAAGTAGTACGGTAAGTATACGTAAGTGCCGGTGAGTTCGTAGCCGTCCACGAGAACGAACGTTCCGTTGTGTTTGCTTTTGCATTCCGCCACTTTCACCGCCACCTATTCTGACAATTTGTACAAATATATATTTACATCAACTAGATCAGATTGTCGACCAGACGGAAGGACCATTCAGCACATTGACTTATGTATTGCGAAGCTGATGTGCAAAAGACACAATCGAAAACGAGAACCTCTCTAACTTCTTCGTGTACACCCGTCTCAGCAGCACTAGCATGAACTGGATACGAGATTTGACAGTCACAATTATTGTCGGAGGGAGGAGACAGAGGTGGGAGAACCGACCTCGTCTTTCGTGATCTACTCGTAAAGAATGGAAAATTCGAATTATGATATTACCTCTACATATCTTTCTATATTACGTTCGAGTCAATTGGGTTAAAACCGTCTAAAGATGTGGATTGTGGTAATTTGCACGAGCAAAGATGTTGAAATGCAGGGACTTACTGCATGACCTTGATTGGAATACTACGGTAGATTCCATTTCATATATTATTACCGAGAGAATGAAAGACCTATATCTGCATCTAAATAATTTCGATTCTAAACAATCGCCCACTCCACGTTTCTTTGAGTCAACGATCAATAATGAATAATTCAGTTGCGAACTTTATGGCTACCATTCATCCCAATCAGGAAAACACTATTCTATTGCTTTTATTCGATGTATTCCAGGTCATTAATAAATTAGAATAAAAATGCAAAACGTACGAAAAAATACTACTACTAATTGGTCGAAAAAACAATTGGTCGAACACACAGTTGGTCGAAAGATCAATTGGTTCGGCGATTATAACCGCACCTGCGTGGTTGTAGGTTAGGCTAGTAGAAAAAAAGGAGGGTGTGGGATATGGACCCCTAGTTACCGGCCCTATTCCCCTATTCCCACCCGTAATTCGTGCAGAATTGTGTAGGGTTATGCTAATAATGTACGTGCTACTAGTTGCGTGTGTAACCAATTGTGCGTTCGATCAGTTGTCCGTTCGACCAATTATTTTTTAACCAATTAACACGGAATCATGGCGTACACCAGTAATAACCGTCTCAAGGCTGTGTTCGGTTACTTACAGTGCTAAAGATGGAATGTCTAAAAGGTGGTTACGAGTGAGCAAAGATAAGCAAAGCAAAATTGCTCCAAGATGGCCTTATCGCAGAATCTAACAATTCAAAAGCACAGAATCATTTTTGGATATGTCAATGCTTCGACTTCTCCTGAAATATTCAGACATGATGCTCTCGCGTGCTCTCCTACAGCAAGAAAAAAAGGAAAGGTACGCTTTGCGTCTAATGCGCATCGCGAATGTCGTGGCGCTCTCACAAAACACTTCAAGGTGAAGATGTTACGGATAGCGAAACACGTATTGAGAGGTTACAAACGCGTCGCGACCAGAAGGGCGTCGTATCTGCAGGAAGTCGTATTGAGTGGGAGCATATACTGGTTTAAAATTAGTAATATAGGGTTCTAAACTTAATAGGAATAACGCGGAGTGAAATGGATTTTTTTTTTAAGATTGTGATTTAGAATTGTCCTGACACCAATAAACGGTTAAACTATTTCCATATGTAGTAAAAATCTAGTAGACCTTGTACTAATCGAGGAGGGACAGTTGTCTATACCCGTGGCGTATTAGAGTTGCCTCATAAAATCCGTCTTCTAGATTTTCTTAGTAATCGGTTTCTGTAAGAAATGAGATTCTGCAATCTTAACAACACCGAATTCATAGTCCTCATCCCTACTCTATAAACTGTACATTTCTTCCGCATATGAAACTTAGCTCCGCATGCAAGGTCTGCGTTCCTTGTGGCTGGAATAGCAACGTATGCAGTTGAGACGAGACGGCTGCAGCATGGAGAGAATAACAGGACAAGGGGGAAAGTAACGATTATTTAGAACGTCGACGCCAATATTTTTACGAGGGTTCAGAAATTGTAAATGCTGTTGGGTGTAAAGGGTATAAGTTTGCAGACAGACCACCACGTTGTAGTCGTCTGCCAGCTTAGACTATCTATATGTATATTGATATTAAACAATCCGTCTATTGTCATTATGTGCAAATGCAAAAATTGCTAAAAAGAAATCATTTTCATCTGCAACAATTTCATTGCATTCAGTTATTATATACTATCTTGTCGCTAGATTAATTCGCATGTCGCGGCTGTTCGTTTTTTTATGAATGTAATCCTAAATATCACTGCGGTAAAATATTTCAATGGCTCTTCGTAATAAGTTGAAATATTGAGTTTGAATCAATAATACTACTGTGTACTTATTGAATTTCCTACAGGGAAGCTGTGCATCGTACGCCTATTGTTTATATATTGGGTGTTGCATGCAAGTTTCAATGCATTCATTTGGAAGAAAGGGTTTGACCCAGAATTTCGCCCGATGCACGAAGATGGTAGGGTGCATTCGCATTCATAGATCGTAGGCTATTTGTAAATAAATCGCCAACTCGTTTCGGTAATATCTTAAGGCTGAATTTTGCGGACGAGAGCGAATTCCTATCTCGAACGGGCAAAATTGATATTTGCTTATACTGCGCATTTGTGATATTCAACAAAGAATCCGACGTCTGATCGTAGCTGGAGCAAAGAAAGAAAGCGAGCTGTCCGCTTGGAAGGAGAAGATGAAAGGGGCAAAGGAGAAGGAGGACGACGTAGCGGCGGCATAGACCGAGGCGAGACACATTGCATTGCGCCGTGTGGGTGAAGGACCACTCGAGGTCTATACACTCGCGCGCCAGAGTTGCAATGCGCAAACTCTCCCTCGTATTCCGCAGAAGTACTTTTAATTCTTAAAGCTTCTCGTTTTCCTTAAATAATGTATCCCAATACCCCGACCCAGCCTGCACTCTATATATCGACTGCATATTCTCGAACGAATGCATTCTCGCTTGTATGGCGGCAGCCTTTATTTACCTCTCCACCTGGAATACCATTGACAAGCTGGATGGAAAGTCTTAAATGAAAGGCTATGACGGAGATCGGTCTCGATAATTGAGTTAAGTAGTACGCGCGTACCGCATACGTAGAGAGCAGCTACCTAGCTAGAAACGTAAGTACGTATATGTACTTAAACTTATGTACCTTACTTCCCCTACTTTGACGACAATGAGACTGTGAAGGGGCTGGCTGCTGCGACGTTGCCAGATACGTTGACGATCGTCATGTTGCTGATCCTCCTTCCTACTACGTTCAGTCACTGGTCCAGTGCTTTATACCTTTACTATATAAACTTGTTCAGGATGGGGGTACGATATATATGCATGTATATCGATGGCATACGTACATAACATATAAATACGATGCACGTAGACATGTTGTAAGGATACTATTTGGTTGTACTACCATTATCCTTACTGAACATGAGCATGCATATTCTTGTATATATATGCGCGAACCTGTACTCATGTACGTATACCCATGCGCGTACGCTCACACATGAACTCCATGTATAGATGAGTGTATGTGATGCACTTACACGTGTATGCATGCACGTATATGCGCATACCGGGCTGGCGTACGTGTGAAAGTATACCGCACCTGGACTCACCTGCAGTTACGGAACAAAATTCAATTCTACCACTACTGCGCACGCGCGCCCAATTATACATGCATATACCGCGCATATAGTATATGCGCGTCGCGTGGGACACTTAGTTCGCCTCGTGTTCTTCACCTTGACGGTCTGAATTCTTTTATTCTGCAGCATCGATGCCGCCACTGCCGCCGCCGCCGCCGTCGTCGCCGCTGTTGCTGCTGCTGCTGCTGCTGCTGCCGCGAAAAAAAAAACGGAATTCGCCGGGCGCTGCAGCTGTGCGGCATTCTTTTAATTTTTAGGTTCGCACGTTGATCCAACGACGCGGCAGCGCTTGAAGATCGAAATCACACTGGATGCGTAATATATACATGTAGATCTCCGAACATTATTAGACAATTACGCGAAAATACGGGGGCAACAGGGAGACAGAGAAAGACAGAGCAAGAGGGAGAGAGTTAGGGTGTCCGGTGGTTGTAGTATCGATCAGCCGGGCAAGCCTGCGAGATATCTCGAGCAAGACACCCTTCTCTGTTCTGTAACTAACTTGTAGAGATGGATACTCTAATGTATATTTATAAATACTAGGTGACTTTATGTAACATATATATGTATACACGCGATCGGTGGCTTACTCGAGACTTATGTTTTCATATAAATATATATATGGAATCTGCGCTCTTTGAACGGCGGCATAGTGCCCTCAATTTGTGATACATATATATATATATATTTAAAATTACATCTATATGTATATTTAAGCATATATATTTATACGTATACATATAAATGTGTGTGTGTGCGTGCCTGTTTGTATATACATATACATGACATGTGTACGTATATACTCAAGGCAGTATACGTAAGTATTATATAGCGCGCAGATACATGTCCAATACCGATCGTTATCCACCCGAGGCCGTAGCGGAGAGTGCGCGCGCGCGTAATCAAAACAGAGTGCGATAGGCGACGCGTGCGAGAGAGCCAGGCGCAAAGAGATGAAGGAGAAGAGAGGGGATGATCTTCCACGCCACCCACGCGTTCGACCTCTCCTGGCCAATGTCCTCAGCTGTGTCGTCCTTTCCGCCGCCAACCGCCTATCTAGAAGCCTCCGCCGTTTCTATCTACCTATACCCTAGAATGTTCACCAACGACTCACTCGGCTGTCATTGGATTTCCCTTGCCGCAAGATGCGCTGCCAACGACCTTCCTACGCTCTTTCCCATTCTTCTGTTCGAGCTACTAAGCGGAATGAAGTCCGAAGAAAGAGGAGGATGAATGCCGCAGCCTGTCGAAATTTCACGGCTATAGTATATAAAACATCGGATTGGTGAATTGAACCGGGTGCCGATGCCCAGGTCATTTCACGTTGCATTAATTTTCTACTTTGGGGTCATTCCCCAGAACAAGGAGTTGTAGATATCCTTTACTATATGTTCCGAAGAGAGTTCAAGGAAATTATGAGGATAATGATGCTTTTCACCTGACGCGTGAAACCGAACCAACTTCAAAGACGGACAGATCAATTATGTGCCACGCAACAATTCGTCAAATTTTTAAATCTTTAAACACCTTCTAGGATATTTTTCGTAATTTGGTTTCAGGGCACACTGAAGGCCGCATCGCTGCAGCAATTCCCGAAAATGTTGGGGAGTCACAATATAGTTGCGTCCCTTAAGTCGTTTGCGACAAATACGTGTTTGTTTTATAAAGTAACGCTGATCTGCATATGTAATGTACGAAAACTTAATCTACTGGTGCATCTACGTCCGGCGTGCACGGCAACGCGAACGGCTATCTCCTACATAATATTAAATATATAATAAAGACATGCAGATGCTTTGTCAAAGGCGACTCCACCTGCTGTCTTATCCAACTCCGTAAGCCATGCGCTACTATGCCGTCGACTATACCTGACCATCAAAGCCAATCCAGTAGTAGTTAGCATTTTGGCTGCCTTCTATATACGTGCAAATTTATTCACACGCACATGAGCCCGGCCGTGTTTGTATATATATGTGCATTTCTGCGTTGTACTACTCGCTTATAATCGAGGTGTCCCCCCCTATCTGCGTTTTCCTTTCTTCTTCCGCTCTGTCTTTTCTTCGCGTTACTCCTCGCCTTTCTTCGGTGGTCGTTCTCTGGCCGAAGCTCGCTCCTTTCGTGCGGCTAATAAAATGCAATGATTTCGAAGTAAGACGTTGCTGGACAAAGCGAAGCATGCTGTAGGCGTCGGACAGGAGAGAGGTCCATCTCTTACCTAAGTCAAGTTCGCTCTGATATCGACCAGCTCCATGTCTGCTCGGAATCGTTGTTGTCATGGAGACGCTCGAGTTAATTTGACCTTATGGTGGCACATCATGCCGTCAACGCTGCGTCACTGGCATTCGCGTGCAGCACTTCCTGCCGCCCGCGCTTCATTTGCGCTTACGTCGATTATCGATCGCGTGCGAGCGATGACAGTTTATCATATACGGACGCCGCGTCGATGCCCCATTTCCAGGCGATATCAATTACGCTTTAAATACACACATGAGGCTCCGAGTACTGTTTCAGCAACATCCTGACTACGGATAATCGAAATAATGTTCGTTCGCGGTGCCGTAATACTCGCTCCGCTACGGGAGAAATCGAATGGACTTTTCTGGAACGTCGGACTTGTAATGCCGACCGCTACTTTTCCTTACGTGTCGAAGCGACACGAGCAATTTCGTTGTTGCCTCCTAATCCGTACGGTAAAGGGTATATATACACACAGCAATTGGGCGTCAACGAGTAATTGTGACGACGCTTAGAATTCTGGATGTATCGTCCGGCAACTATTCCTGTATAAGCTGGCTATTTGTTAAATATTGGCCAATCTTTAGGCCAGCGAGTCGAAATCAAAGAAAAAGTAAACAGAACCGCATTCGTCGTCGTTATTTCAGCCCATGGAAATCGAAATTGATTTCAGCCTTCGCGCGTTTACGAGTGAAACTAGACGACCGGAAAGGAGGACTAGTGGTGGATTTTCTTACGAGTATTGGTGCACGAGGGGTTTTCAAACTAGTAGTAAACTATTTCGAACAGCGTAGGGAGTTCTCTAACAATAGGATGAGAGAATTTCCGCGACTCCGGAATGAGGTCAAAAGGTTAGGCAGGACTCATTAAGTCAGCGTTTCGGATGCGAGACAGTTTACTGTTTATTTTGCAGCGAGTTGATCTGGATTGAATTTCAATTGCCATCACCAATTGCCTAATTTGCCAAAGGGTATCTCTTTTTTTGAGAAATATCGACTTTGTTTCTTGAGTAAGCGACAAAGCGGATAATTGACTCGATTAACGGGTACCAATACTTTATTCAAAAATAATGCTTAGTTTTCAACTTTCACTCGCTTCATTTAACCATCTAACGCAATGATACGGGAGTACTCGAAGTTACTGTATTTTTCAACGTTACCTTTTTCTACTAGATGATTCGACGTTGTATTATTTTAATAATATTTATTATAGGAATTAGTTTATAACGCTTCCGAGATAACTACCAAAAATTCAGAGTGCCAATGTTGTGTACGCTAATATACTTTATACGTCAATGTATCAAATCAAATAAGATTTTAAGGAAAATTTGTCGATATTGCGTCTCTTTTCTCGCAAGTGGCCGAGATTTTCGTCACTCGGTATCTTATGCCCGAAGGTATACCGTTAGACACTAGCAATCTGCCAGCGAATTGCGTGCGACTGCTCGATTATGGAAAATGTTTGTATTTGTAAAATAGGACTTATGTTTTCGTAGTTAAGTATAATACTGTAATCGAAACAAAAACTGTGAACGTAATTGCAATAAAAATAATTAAGTGTATTGGGACTTTGATTTTTAGTAGAGTACTTTTACGAAATGAACAGTACTGAATATCATTAAGGACTTCGAGCTGACGGTCCATGGACGCAACACTTTGGCTGTTTGAGGCAATCTCATTCCGTTTTCCTTGTGAAAATGTGGACAAAAATACATTTTTTTTACGAAAAATTGTGTTGTTTTTTGAAGAAAATTTGTTTGTAACCTTTTCTACATTTAGTATAAACAAATTTTTACTATAGGTTCTGAAAGAGTGATGCATTTTACGGAAGAAATGATTTATAGAAAAAATGAATAAAATTAAATACTGAACGAGCGCCCATAGAATACAATAGCTCGGATCTTGCATATTCCAAGATGTTGGTTATTCCACACGTTGGTTCTGTAACATCCCAGTTATATAGGATATTAAAACCTTACAACATCAAAATTGACACTTACAATCACAACAGCTTGAGAAAACTATATGCCACCAAGATTGATAAGGTGGATCCTAATAACAGAACAAATGTTATATACAGAATTCAGTGCCT